>JAQQSZ010010757.1:0-12426 GCA_028646595.1 Phalanger gymnotis
CATCTCTTTATGTATAAACATACTACATTACCCTTTTACTTATAACTGAGGCACCAAGACTAGCACTTAACCTTCTGGTCACATCAGGAACTCAAATTATAACTGAGTGGCAGCTAATTGGTGCAGTGAGTAGTAGAGTACTGGCCCTGGAGTCAGGAGGATCTGAGTTCAAATCCACCTCAGATACTTGATATACTTACTAGCTGTGTGACCTTGGACAAGTCACTTAACCCCCATTTCCCTGCCTTCCCCCCTCCAAAGCTGTGTGACATTAGACAAGTCACTTAACTCCCATTTCCCTGCCTTCCCCCCTCCAAACAAACAAATAAAAACAAATTATAACTGAAAAATCATATACTAAACATTTTAAAGCACTACTAAGAAGAGCCATTTAAAATTTCTTCTCTTTTTTTTTTTTTTGGAGGGGGCAGGTAAGGCAATTGGATTTAAGTGACTTGCCCAAGGTAACACAGCTAGTAAATGTCAAGTTTCTGACGCTGAATTTGAACTCAGGTCCTCCTGACTCCAGGGCTGGTGCTCTATTCACTACACCACCTAACTACCTCTCATTTGAAATTTCTTAAAGCAATTTCTAAGACCTAGAAAAAACCTGGCATGTGGTAATCCCTATATCAATTACAGTTATCCCTTCTACATCATGGGGCGTTAGAAGTGTGATGCCTCTATGATCTGGAAAATCCATGTAAAATGTAGTTGGCTTGGTATGTCACCTGCCAGCTTTCCCATTCTTTTTTCCAAATTTTAATTTAAAAAAGAAATTGTGTATATTTGTGGTATTAAATGATAAAACATGTTGATGTTATATAAGACTATGCATATATTTTATGTCTTTCTGAGTTTCTAAACTTTTTCTTTGTCATCTGCTGGCCTTCATGTGTCATCTATAGTTTCTGCAAAATTCCCTCAAAATTTTCACTTAATTTCGTATGCTGACTCAAGATATATTAAAATTGGGCTTGGGAAAGTCATGATGTGGAAGGGATAACTGTCCTAAGATATGACTAGTATGAAAATGCCAGGGGTAATAAGGTAAATTCCTTGAATTGACACATTTACAATGTATTTGACTTAATATCACCTGATTGGCAAAATTTTGTCTTGTGTCATGAAGGTTCAGAAAAGCTTTTTAGTCATTTTCCCTTTTTAAACTGAATATTGTTGGATGATACATATATCTGTTACACAATATTACTATATGTCTGAAAACTTCTACTCATTTAATTAGGGTTTTATTTTGTTTCAGATTAGAAAACAATAATGCCTCATTATTAGGTGAAAAGAGTAGCAAATTCCTCTTTAGAGATCCTTGTCTGGGAGGTTCCTCATCACTTCCTATTCTGGCTGAGTTATGAGATTTTAATAGCCCCTGACAGTATATTGTGAAACTCCGCAGTTCTGAAATTTAAGGAACTCTTCCAGTCAAAGTGGAGAAATGTACAAGTTAAACTTTAAATAATAAGTGAATTTTATTTAAGATCATTTGGAAAATCATGAAATTGTATTTTGAACCCAACTATTCACTATGTGCCTGAACTTGTGTTTACTGTATAAGGATCCAAGTGCTGATACTTCTTAAGCCAATAGCATCCTGTTCCCTACAATGATGCTGAGATGAAGAAGTGGAAACAACAGTACAAGGCTAAACAGGTGTCTTGAGGCAATGACTGAGGAAGATAAGTCACTCTTCCTCCAGAGTTTCTATGATCAGGTATCTCTCTCTCTCTCTCTTTTTTTTTTTTGTTCATAAGGGGGCCATAGTGGCACACAAGGGATAATAGATTCAATTAAACAAGGGTGGGTTGCTCTGGCTATCACCTCAGTGGCAGCTTGTCTTTTAATCAGCATGCATTTTGAGCCACATCCTCTGGTGGCCATCCTTTAAGCTTACACCTGCTTTGAGCACTTAGAGATAAATTTTACTAATATACCCAAGACAGGTCATTATAAACATTGTCTTGTCATTGTTGACCAAGGTTAAAGTGTGCCCTAGTTCTAAAGCCACAGAGGCCTTTGTTACCAAAATTCTCACCAAGGAAATTGTGCTCAGGTGTGGCCCACCTGCCTACATAGACTATGATAGAGAATCTCATTTCACTGATTCTATTCTCTCTCAAGTGAATTCTAATCATGGTATCACTCCTAAGTTCCATACCCCGTACCATTCTCAAAGTTCTGGTCAAGTTGGACACACGTTAAGACTATGGTTGGTAAATTATCCTTTGAATTCCATTTGAGATGGCCTGATAGTCTCCCATTGGCTTTATTATATCTGCATAGCAAGAAATTATAGGAGTATGAGTGGATGAAATTTGAGAAGTATGTGAAATTTTTCTAAATTATTGCTAAATACTGTTAATACTAGGGACCAATGTTACAGGGGCCATTTTCTTATTGAGTTATTAAAAAGAATGTGATAATAGTCTTTAAGAATTGTAATAATGGCCTTTTGCCCTAGAATTCTTATGTTTTAATAAGAGGTTTGAGGACTGATCATCAGGAAAAATTACTGAGCCAATGATCTATGAGACCAGCAGCTAATGAGAATGACATCTGCAAATTAGTTCAGGCAGAATTTTGTTTCAAAGAAAGGTGGAGAGAGTGACTTTTGGCATGGGCTGAGGTAGGAATTTCCAGACCTGACTTTTCCAGTGGATAATTTCCTCTCGAATGGGAAATTTTCCCACCTGGTTGAAATTCTAAGTCTGGCTGTGACATTCTGTCATTACAATTGGCTGCCTATATGACTCTTACCTGGAATTGACATTAAGTTAGGGAAGTATTTTCCCCTTCCTATAACTATATCCCTCTTTTTCTTTCTATGGCAAATTTCTATAATCATGGCAGGTGATCAGTAGATTAAATTTTTACCTCATAGACTAATGTGTAAGATCTAAACTATTCAACCTGAAATTATCATCATTTCTATATCCTAAACTACTAAACAAATGAGTATTGGGGTTTGTTATCTGCCTGTCATTTATACAATAAAATCCTTGAAATATCTCAGAGCATTATGGGAACCATTAGACAATGTTTCTGCAGATTGTAGGACCAAGGTATAAATCTGTTATCTAGTGAGAATAAATCAGAAACATTGTCTGTTAAAAAGAAAAAAGACTTTCAGTACAATCAGTTGTGACATCTAATACTTCTTAGGTTTATTATTCTTTTGTTGCAATTGGAGTATGATAAGTATCTCTAAGGTAAATTTAGCTGTGTGTCCATTAAATTTAGGCAAAGAAGCCACCTACTTACAAAGTGTTGTTAGTAAGATTAGATCCCCTAGCAATATGGGCAGCTACAGTGAGTAACTAAATTGGAGTGAATATCCAGGGTAAAAATTTGTTGAGGAAATAACAAGGCCAGATGAATATGTATGAATATATATGAAATTGCATTAAGATCTATTTTCTAAAAGGGTTATTGCAGAAACACCTGGAGGAACCTATGCAGGTGGCCGGCCCTTCTATGAAGACCCACCTTTCAAACTGCCATCGACTGAGAGCCACTCCATGAGAAATAGTTTCCAGTGACCTCACAAATACCTGAGACATCTGACATCTGAAGATCAACTGAATATTAATGAACATTGGGAGTGGGTTACTAGGATACAAAGTCACTGGTTATTGTATTACCTGGAAGACTTACCAAAAGGGACTGCCCCCAGTGGATTCTCTCGTACCTCAATAGGGGATTTCCTGCTCTGGCATTTTGTGTTGCCCATAGATGACCGCTCTCGATGCATTTTAGTGATCCATAAAAGCCTCGAGGTCTTTTTTTTTGAATTGGAGGGGATAATTGTGATAATTTTGATGCCCCTTACTCAAATTAATAAGCATTTAATCATATTATTGAGATCTGATGAGTATTAATGATTGTGTAAATGAATTAAACAGATTAGGATTAAATTTAAGTTAGCTTTGTATGTTAATGCTGTTAGGATGAGAGGTATGATGATCAATCCACCATGTTCTGATGATTATATCAATTATATTTATCAGCTACATTCATACTGTTAGTTAGAAATGTAATGAGTGTAATTGCTGCACTACCCTTCCCTCCATCCTCCCCCCAATTCTATAATGTGCCATAATAAGGTTTATTTTCTGGTGCAATACCTTCTCCCTCAACCTTATGAATCACTATCGTCCCTAGAGACATTTGCTTTAAGCCCACAACTTCCTTGGACCCTAAGATACTGTTGGTTAATCACCAGGGACTTATGGAAGGCCCTGAGATTATTGAAAGGGTTTTAGGAAAGCCCTTGCTGGGATGACCTAGGGTTGATGACCAATGGAAAGTCTCATGACCTGTGAAAGGCCTCTTGATCAAGTGGTTATGATTGATATTCATTTCTTAGCCAACCATAAGATCTCCCCTCTTCTGGAATTGCCTAATCAGTGAATAGTAATGCCTCCTTCTATATTTAGTGCTCTTCTAAGAGTTTAAAAGTAGCAAGCACCCAAGAGGAGGGGTCCCTGACCATAAGGAAGGTCTAGGACCCAATTGATTGGAGACCTCCAGGCTTCCTAATAGATTGATTAATTATGGAGTTCCCACAATAGTGAATACAAAAATTCCTGAATCAGCAGTCTATGCCAGGATTTTTCAGATGTTGAGCACCAGTGAGGTGGCAGCCAGTTCTTCTCTTAGACCTAGATGCTGGGGGCCCTTTTTGGGGGATCCCGTGCCTCAGGGCACCCTGCACTTTGGAGAATCCTACCAATCATAGGTGCAAAAAATTTTTAAGTTACAAATGAAATATGTGGAACAGAACAAAATAATTGTGAATGATCTGTGCAATCAAGCAGATGTTATTTTATTTCCGTGGAATATATTGTATGAACCATGGGGATGTCTGAATACACCTAAATGAAGTCTGCCAGTTGTCCTGGACTATGTGGTGTGAAGATGATTGGAAGACTGAGAAAGCGAGCCAAGCCTGGTGAAATACAACTCCCAGGAAAAAGCTATTCTAAGTCTTCTCCCCAGAGACTGGAGTGTTAGAATGGTAGAGTATGCCCCAAGCTGTTGGTAGGGAAATATTTGTACTCCTGTTCTTGCTATATCTTTTCAGTAGGTATCTTTTTATTGAAGCTGGTTGATGATAATTGGTTAAATAATACTGGGGCTCTAATCTAATGGCTATTATTAACATTGGGGATGGCATAATGGAATAGGGCTTCAAGCTGTAGAGGAATAATCGTGTGAGTACCTCAGAGTACTCCTAGATTTTGCCATTTCCTTCCCCAGCTCATTTTATAGGTGAGGAAACTCTGGCAAGCACAGCTAGGTGACTTGCCCAAGGTCACACAGTAGTAAGTGTCAAGTGTTTGAGGCCAGATTTGAACTCAGGTCCTCCTGACTCCAGGGCTGGTGCTCTATTCATTACACCACCTAGCTGCGTGACACTGGACTTCTTGATGTCTCTTACACCCAGTGCTCCATCTTCAGCTTTGTGATTTGTTTTTAATGCTTATAAAGCTCCTCCATTGCTTTCCTGGTTTCTTTCAAGATTCAGCTCTAATTCTACCTTCCGCGAGAGACTTTACTTGATTACTAGTGACCTCCCTCTTAAATTACCTCCATTTCGCCTTTGTGTATATGTCTGTACCTTGTATGAACACAATTGTTTGCATATTACTCACCCATTATAATGTGAGCTCCTTGAAGGCCGGGGCTGTTTTTTGTCTTTCTTTGTACCCCCAGCACTTGGAATAGTGCTTGGTATATGATAAGTGCTTAAGAAATACTTATTGGTTTGACTTGTTGACTTGACATTACAAAGCCAGAACATTTACTTAATATTTACTAACACTTACTTAATATTTATCTGTATTCTGAGGGGGGCTATATGATAGGGAGTTAGGGCAACAAGAAACACAGCCATCCATCAGGGTCTGAGGATATGAATGCTGTTGTCCCTGGGGCAGTCTCTATTTCTGACCCTTCTGTCGTTGATGACAACTCTTCTAGTCTGGGATAGTTGGGCTTTTTACAGTAGAGGTTAATTCTGGCATGAAGTCTCACAGGATGCTTATAGTCAGAGGACCTTCAGAAGTGATTGGTGAAGCTTGTGACTAAGGGGGTTTCAACATTCAGTGTACTTGGATACTGGCATGCTAAGGTTGGAAGCTAGGACTGGCTGACAGGAGTTTATAGTTTGTGGTTCCACATGCATGTAAGCAGAAGTTTCTCTTATCCAGACACTTGGAGGTCTCTTTTCTCTCCACTTTTTGAGGGTAGAATCACTTAGCACTGGTGAGCCTAATTAGGCCTTACCACAGGAATGTTCTGTGCTGCTAAATGTTTAACAACGACCTCTAAAAAAAAAAGTACCCATGATGCACTTTAAATTTACTCTGCATTATTAATATTTTCTCTATCAACTCTAGATGATTGACTAAACAACAAATCAAGCCCTGCTCTGTAGTGCTGATTTCTGAGGTGTTAAGACTCACACTAAAAAATTTAACAATTGGCTCTCCAGAGATAGTTTGAGCTGGATCCAGCATGCCTCTGGTTCTGTACAAGCAATAGGTTAGCTCGGGGTCAAACTAGGTGTCTGTGCCCGTGAGAAGAAAATATATTCATATAAATAGAAAGGATCCAACCAATTCTGAAAGCTACCAACAAAGGATCCTGCACGTTCACTCACCTCTCCAGGTCACTAACCTCCCTCGTCATCCCTTTCTATGACCTTGTAACAACAATGTTACTTGCGGCTATTGTGGAGGTATAAGGCCAATAACACTAGCACACAGGAGGGCTGCTAGAACAGGTTCTTTGATCTGCTTTTTTTTTTGAAAGAAAGCAACTTTAAGGTGTTAACAATCTACATATATCATTCACTTAGTTCAGGGAGAAAAGTCAGCACCCTGAACTTCAGAGCAAATACAAACAAATTACAAACAGAGAAAATAACACAAATCGATAGACAGGCTTCTAATTGTCTTATCATAGCAATACATACATAGTTACCAGAGAGAGAAGCACCAACATCTAGGTTTTCAAAGCTGGGGGGCTCCCTAACAGCTACCCAGAGTCTTATCTGGCCAAATCACATGAACACTCCTCTGAGTGAGCCCCAAAGCAAAATGCTAACCTCAGAGTATATATACTGTTTCCAATCAAAGACTCTCGATTCCAACAAAGGCAAGACTCAATCAAAGGCACTTGATTGCCTTAGTGCTGAGAAGCACTCCAAAAGAAAAAACAGCAAAAAGTCCCACTTTGTTTGCCATTATAGACCTTCCCTCCATTCCTGAAGCCAGGAAGCTATTACCCTCTTGTCAAATGAGAGAATATCTGCGAGGTGCTTAGCACAGTGCTTGGCACATAGTAGACACTTAATAAATGCTTATTCCCTCCCTCTTTCCAATCACTACTAGCACCTAAGGTGGGCGATAAACTTTAAATTCAAACTGCATTTTCTTTTTTTTGCAAAACGAAGTTTTCATGAAAGGATAAGTCTGGGCCACAAGATCTTGTACAGTGGAAACCATGAAATTGGAGGACTCTGCTAACTTACTTATTACCTATGTGATCTTGGTGCATTTTCTTTCTTTTTTTCTTTTTGGAGGCAGTCTGAGATAAGTGACTTGCCCAGGGTCACATAGCTGAGACATATTTGAACTCAGGACCTCCTGAATCTGAGGCTGGTACTCTATCCACTATGCCACCTAGCCACCCTACCTGTATGATCCTGGGCAAATCACTTCATTTTGATGGACCTCAGTTTCTTCATCTGTAAAATGAGGGGATTGTACTAGTTAAGTGGTGTTAAAACCTAAAATAGGAATGGGGGCCATCAAACCATGTGTAAGGATCCCTGTGGGTGGCATATTGATTTGGAAAACCACATATTAGACTCCAGCTACTGAGACAAGAACTCACTATTTGACAAAAACTGCTGGGAAAACTGGAAAATAGTATGGCAGAAACTAGGCATAGACCAACATCTCACAGTGTATACCAAGATCAAAATGGGTGCATGATTTAGATATAAAGGCTGATAGTATAAACAGATTAGGAGAGCAAGGAAGGGTTTACCTTTCAGATCTATGGAAAAGGGAAGAATTTATAACCAAACAAGATATAGAGAACATTAAGAAATGCAAAATGGATAATTTTGATTACATTAAATTAAAAAGTTTTTGCACAAAGTCAATGCAACCAAGATTAGAAGGAAAGCAGATAGCTGGGAAACATGTTTTTTATAGCCAGTGTTTCTGATAAAGGCCTCCTTTCTAAAATATATAGAAAACTGAGTTAAATTTATAAGAATGCAAATCATTCCTCCATTGATAAATGGTCAAAGGATATGAATAGGCAGTTTTCAGATGAGGAAATTAAATCTGTCTACAATGATATGAAAAGATGCTCTAAATCACTATTGATTAGAGAAATGAAAATTAAAATAACTTTGAGGTACCACCTCACACCTATAAGATTGGCTAATATGGCAGAAAAGGAAAATGATAAATGCTAGAAAAGATGTGGGAAAATTGAGAGAGTAATGTATTGTTGGTAGAGTTGTGAACTAATCCAACCATTCTGGAGAGCGATTTGGAACAATGCCCAAAGGGCTATAAAACTGTGCATACGGATTTAGCAATACCACTACTGCATGCAAAGAGATCATAAAAAGGGAAAAGGACTCACATTTACAAAATATTTATAGCAGCTCTTTTTGTGGTAGCAAAGAATTGGAAATTGAAGGAACGCCCATTAATTGGAGAATGGCTGGACTAACTATGGTACATGAATGTAATAGAATACTATTGAGCAGGCAGATTTCAGAAAACCACATATTAACATTATTCATCTTTTATTGTATTTTTACATATTTTCCTATTACATTTTTTAGAACCTTTTTTTTCTTTTGGCGGAGGAAGGCAGGGCAATTGGAGTTAAGTGACTTGCACAAGGTTACATAGCTAGTAAGCGTGTCAAGTGTCTGAGGCCGAATTTGAACTCAGATGCTCCTGACTCCCAGGCTGGTGCTCTACTCACTTAGCCACCTCGCTGCCCCATTCGTATTACATTTTAATCTGGTTTGGGCCACACTTGGGAGTGTTACGGGCTGCCTGGGGCCCAGTGTGTTTGACATCTCTGGGCTAGATCCCCTATGTAATAGTTAATTTTTGATATTTAGGGCTGGAAAGGAACTCAGAGATAGATTATCTGGTACAATTTCCTCATTTTATAGCCAGGTCTCAGAGTAAATGATGAATCTCTTAAAGTGGTAGCACATATTTGAGTTCACCTATTCAAAGTTAAAATTATGTAAAATATGGTCACTGGAAGTATGCAGCGTGCCTCTGAATAACACGACTACTTCAGGGGCTTCCTAATTCACAGTAATCAGGGCTTAGCTGTATAGATGAGGAACTTGGCCGAGTGTCCATTGACATCTTTGTCTTCCTATGTCGACCCAGTTTGGAAATATCATTCACTGTGATTTTTGAGGACCTTGGCTTTACTTCTTCCTGCTACTCTGCCATCTTGGCTCCCTCTCTTTGACATGCCAAATTTTATTTAGAAAATAAAGATGATTTTTTTCCCATTTAAGTTTGGGGACCTCGCAGGTTAAAAACTCTGGATCAGAGGGAAGAGGAAGGACAGGCAGACAGGAGAAGGTAGAATGACTGGTGAGTCCAGTAAGCATAACTCTTGGCCCTGACCCAAAGGAATTATACTAACTCTTGTCTTTGTCATGTTTAATGCATCTGTAAATGGGCTTAGCTGTCTCGATGTACCTCTGTATAACATCCTTTGGGTTTTAACCGTCCTGGGCCACCCAGAATCTGTCTGAATAGGGGCGATTGCACTGTTTAATCTTTTGGAGTTAGAACCCACATTGAGCCCTGGGTGGTTGTGAGGTAGTCAGGACACATCCATCTTCAATACCTTGTGTCCTCTAGGTTAGTTTGTGTACAACCAGCTAACGCTGTAGCTCGATTAACCAAAAAGGGAAGGAAATAAACACATGTGCCAGGCCCTGCGCTGCTTTACAAATATTATCTCATTATCAGACAATAGCCCTGGGAGGTAGGTGCTCTTAATATTTCCATTTTAGAGTCAGGAAATCTCAGGCTAACAGAGGATAAATGACTTGCCCAATGTCAATGGCTTATAAGTGTCTGAGGAAGGATTTGAACTCGGGTCTTCCTGATGACGGGTCCAGTACTCTGTGCACCACGGTGCCACCTAGCTGCCTGTCAATGTGAGGCTTTTTCTCTGTGCCGTGAGATCGTGGGCCAAAATGCAGAAGTGAGAAATCAGGCTGGATGGCATGAAAGTGGTCAGATTATGGAGGGGTTCCTGAGGGCCGTGCATTGGCATTTGAACTCAGTGTGATGGGTGACAGGAAAAGCGTGGACTGGGAACCAGGAGACCTGAGTTCTAGTCTTGACTCTGTCAATTACTTGCTCTTTGACCTTGGGCAAGCAACTTTAACTTTTCTGGGACTCAGTTTCCTCATCTGTAATAACAATAATCCTTCCTCTACCTATTTCACAGGGTTATTATGAGTCTCAAAGGAGGTAGGAGGGCACAGGGATTGTGGGTACATTTCCACTGTGGAGTGGGGGTAAAGCCACCAGAGCCTGGCTTGTTGACTCTGCCTCTTCCTAACTCTATGATCTTAGGGAAATTACTTGCCCTCTCTGGGCCTGTTTTCTCATCTGCAAAAGAGGACTTTGAACTATGTGAATGCTAAGATCTCTTCTAACTCTGACATTTTGTAATTTAAGATTTCTTTCATCTCTGAAGTTCTGCGACAATGTGACTTGGGGTCCGAGTATAAACCACAGAGATCATGTGTAGCAGCTCAGGACTACCCCCCTCCCCGCGCCCCCCATACCTTCTGGCCTTTGTTATGGGCTCACTGAATTAGGCTCCACCCGTTGGGCCGTGTCAGAAGACCTGGCTTCCATAACTGAGGTGGTGGCTCTGGAGGGTTTTTTGGGTCACTTGTTGATCGTGTTGCAGCTGTGATGCCTGTTACCTACAACCCACCTCTAGAGCCTGAGAAACCATGGCTCTCTGCAAGGGACCTCCTCACGGACGCTGTGATGAGAACTTTTGACCAGGATGAGACATGGCCTGTTGACATTTCCACAATGCATGCAGACCGTTCGTGAAAATCCAATTTAAAAGGAAAAGAATTGATTGAGTTAGCTGCCCCAGGGCCTGCTATTGCTTCAGTTTTGACAATTAGGTACTCAGAACTCTACCAATAACAGCATTAAAGGTTACGGGGTGAAGGGATCCTTGAGTCACACATGTCCTGCCTGTGTTTCATCACCACTGGAGTTGAGAAGAGAGAGAAGCAAAAGGAACTCTGAAGCTTTCCAGGGGAGGTAGCTTTGCTAGTGATTCCCAGGAGGCCTTGGGAACCTCACAGGGCTTCTCAGGTCTTGGTTAAAGTCCAGTGAGAGTAATTCCTGCCCAATTTTCCCTCCTCCCTGGGATAAGGGGACCTATGAAGTTCTGATGAGTAACGGCAGCCACAAGGCCATATTGATTCCAGGAAATAGCATCTCAGCCTCCCTCTGGAAAGCAGCACTGTGAGGGAGGCAGTCACCTGTAGTTACAACTATCTTAGCGTGAAAAGGCATTTCTGAAAGTAGTTGACCCCACAGGTCTTCCTTTGCTGATTGTTTCACCAGTTCTTATGTTCTTCCTTTTGGAACAAGTCCTCAAACTCATAGGTTTAATTTTAGCTCAAGCAGCACCCATCCTGTGGGGAAATTCTCGAAAGGTAGATGTGTGTGTGTGTGTGTGTGTGTGTGTGTGTGTTTGGGCAGGGGTGGGAGTGGGGGACGGGGTGTGCGGTGGGAAGGGTTGACTCTCCATGAGAGATTATTTTGTGCTTTGTGCTCAACTACCCAAAAGATCTCTCTACTTGGATGTCCCACCAGTGACTCTAGTGAAGATGTCTCAAATGTGGTTATCTCTTCAGTGGTACTACCATTCACAAAGGCTCCCATGCTCAAAATCTGAATGCTATCTTTGACTCTTCTCTGGTTTTGTCATAGCCAATCAATTGCCAATGGAAGATGGCGGCTGGGAAGCAGTGACTGGCGTGAGCTCCCCACCAAGTCCCTCCAAAAACCTGTAAAACAATGGCTCTGAACCAATTCTAGAGCTGCAGAACCCACAAAGTGGCAGAGGGAAGCAGGGCCCCAGCCCAGGACAGCCTGGATGGTCTCTGGGTAAGGTCTGTCCCACACGGACCTCCCAGCCCCCAGCTGAGGGGAGCGGAGCTGAGCCCAGCGTGCACGGCGCGAACAGACCAGACGCAGACCTACCAGACCAGGAGATGAGCGGAAAGTGCCCTGGCATCCTGAAATACTGAGCTGTGGCATGTACCAGACCTCTCAACCCACAAAGAGCAAA
>JAQQSZ010010758.1:0-12426 GCA_028646595.1 Phalanger gymnotis
AGAAAATAAGATGCACAGGCAATGGGGCATAGAGATTTATCTTGCCCTACAAGAAAGGAAGGGAAAGGGGGATGGAGGGGAGTGGGGTGATGGAGGGGAGGGCAGACGGGGGAACAAGGCAACCAGTGTGTATGCCATCTTGGAGTGGGGGGGAGGAAATGGGCAGAAAATTTGTATTTCAAGCGCCTGTGAAAATCAATGCTGAAAACTAAACATATTAAAAATAAATTAAAAAAAAACATATAACCCAGTTCATGAGTAGTCAGTGTACCTCATGCTTGACAGCCATTCCGTTGCCATGTAAATCAACACACACTTCTGATTAAGCGCCCTACCATGGCAAATATGGTGGTAAAGGGAGCTAAATCAACAGTGTGTCTTTGCTGAGTATACTTTCCAGCCCTTTGTTGAGTAAACATTTTTTGTTAAATGCCATTTGATCTACTAGTATCTCATTTTGTTCTGATCCTAAGTCTGAACTACTAGACCAGCCTGAGTCAGGCCTGGTCCAAAACTCAAGTTATTCTTGATAATATATATGTTTTTAGCCAACTTTCAATTGCTCATTAGCACATATGGAGTTTTTATTCTTCTGGAATTCTGGTATTTCATAATTTATAATTATATACATTAAACTAAATCAAGCTAAAAATACAGCATATAAAGCAGGTGTACTCCAATTACTGGTTGGTTGTGAGAGAAAAAGTTTGGAGCATGCGTTTTGGAGAATGGGTTAAGGAGGTAATAAGGATAAAGTACAGGGATTAGTGAACAGTACCAAGGGCCCAATTGAGCTTATGTATCATTAATTTAAAGTGAATAATCCAAATTTTGTAATTTTTTTTCACTCATCAATTTTGGAGGCGTGTAGAAATTGAATTATGAGGTATGTTAAGGGATGAGGACATCATTGGTGAACTTAGAGAAGTTTCAGTAGAATGGTTGGAAAAGAAGCTTAAATGAAAGGGGTTGTGGAAATTAATACATCTAGGTTAAGAATAGAAGATGTTAAATGAGGAACATTTTGCATCAAATTGAGGGTTTAGCATATAAAACATACAGACAATGTACGTGTATGCGTGTGTGTGTCTGTGTGTGTGTCTGTGTGTGTGCGTGTGTGTATGTTTACAGGAAGACCCCAGCAGAGGGAAAGTTTATAGGATGGCTTGGCTCCCTACTATGATATTGTGTTTTAAGTTCTTTGCTTGAATGAAGTGGACTTGGTGGTTTTGGGATATAATTGCTGCTATGCTGGAGTTATTGGTTTTGGAATTTGATTCTCTGGTGTCTGAATAAATGTTTTACTTCTTCTGCCTTCTGAAAAAAATTAGATTCGAGCAAGTGCAAGTTAGTGACTCTAAGAGAAATCAAGGCATTGTAAAACAGAACCAAAGGAATGAAAAACTGGAAGACAATGTGAAATATCTCATTGGAAAAACCACTGACCTGGAAAATAGATCCAGGAGAGAGAATTTAAAAATTGTTGGACTACATGAAAGCCATGATCAAAAAAAGAGCGAAATATCATCTTTCAAGAAATTATCAAGGAGAACTGCCCTGATATTCTATAGCAAGAGGGTGTAATAGACATTGAAAGAATCCACAGATTGCCTCCTGAAAAAAGATTCCAAAAAGAAAACTCCTAGGAATAATGTTGCCACATTCCAGAGCTCCCAGATCAAGGAGAAAATACTGCAAGCAGCCAGAAAGAAACAATTTGAGCATTGTGGAAACACCATCAGGGTAACACAAGATCTAGCAGCTTCTACATTAAGGAATCTAAGGGCTTGAAATATGATATTCTGGAGGTCAGTGGAGCTAGGATTAAAACCAAGAATCACCTAACCAGCAAAACTGAGTATCATGCTCCAAGGCAAAATATGGATTTGCAACAAAATAGAGGACTTTCAAGCTTTCTCAGTGAAAAGACCAGAGTTGAATAGAAAATTTGACTTTCAAACACAAGAATCAAAAGAAGCATGAAAAGATAAACAAGAAAGAGAAATCATAAGAGACTTACTAAAGTTGCACTGTTTTGTTTACACTCCTACATGGAAAGATGATGTGTACGATTCATGAGACCTCAGTATTAGGGTAGCTGAAGGGAATATACATATGTGTGTGTGTGTGTGTGTACATATATATATATGTATGTGTATATGTGTGTATATATTTATATACATACATATATATATATATATATATATGGCACAGGGTGAGTTGAATATGAAGGGATCATATCTTAAAAAATAAAATCCAATTAAGGGGTGAGGGAGGAATATATTGAGAGAGGGAGAAAGGGAGAGATAGAATGGGATAAATTAACTAGCATAAAAGTGGCAAGAAAAAGCAGTTCTGTAGGAAAGGAAGAAGGGATAGGTAAGGGGGGATGAGTGAATCTTGCTCTCATCAGATTTGACCTGAGGAGAGAATACCATACACACTCAGTTGGGTACTTTACCCCACAGGAAAGAAGGAGGAAGGAGATAAAAAAGACAATAGAAGGGAGAGCAGACAGGGGTAGGAGGTAATCAAAACAAACACTTTCGAAAAGGGACAGGGTCAAGAGAGAAAACTGAATAAAGGGGGATAGGTTAAGAAGGAGCAAAATACGCTTAGTCTTTCACAACGTGAGTATTGTGGAAGGGTTTTACATAATGATAGGCATGTGGCCTATGTTGAATTGCTTGCCTTCTTGGGGGGGGGGGTGAGGAGGGAAGACGGGAGAGAATTTGGAACTCAAAGTTTTAAAAATAGATGTTCAAAAACAAAAAAAAAACATTTTTGCATGCAACTAGGAAATAAGATACACAGGCAATGGTGTATAGAAATTTATCTTACGTATATACGTATATGCATATATACACGTAGGGTACACGGTGAGTTGAATGTGAAGGGATGATATCTAAAAAAGTAAATCGAATTAAGGGATGAGAGAGGAATATATTGAGAGAGGGAGAAAGGAAGAGATGGAATGGGGTAAATTATCTCACATAAAAGTGTCAAGAAAAAGCAGTTCATTGGAAGGGAAGAGGGGGCAGGTAAGGGGGAATGAGTGAATCTTGTTCTCATCGGATTTGACTCGAGGAAGGAATAACATACACACTCAGTTGGGTATCTTACCCCACAGGAAAGAAGGAGGAAGTGGATAAAAAGGGGTGATGATAAAAGGGAGGGCAGATAGGAGGAGGAGGTAATGAAAAGCAAACACTTTGGAAAAGGGATAGGGTCAAGGGAGAAAACTGAATAAAGGGGGACAGGATATGAGAGAGAAAAATATAGTTAGTCTTTAACAACATGAGTATTGTGAAACTATTTCACTTAATGATACATGGGTGGCCTATGTTGAATTACTAGCCTTCTTTTCTTAGGTTTTTGTGGGTCAAGAAGTCTGACAACTGCCACAGCTCACTGATTCAGGACACTAGGGCCTGTTCTGCCTGGCTCCTGGTCTGGTTGGGCCAGGCGTGGATTATGCTGAGCTTTGCTCCCCTCCACTCTGCTCCACTCCCAGCTCCGTGCAGATAGAACTTACCCAGTGACCATCCAAGCTGTCCTGGGCTGGAGCCCTGCTTCCCTCTGCTATTTTGTGGTTTTTGCAACTCTAGAATTTCTTCAGAGCCATTTTTCATAGGTTTTTGGGGGGACATGGGTGGGGAGCTCATTCAAGTCCCTGCTTACCAGCCGCCATCTTGGATCTGCCCCCAAATTGCTTGCCCTCTTAGGGAGGGTAGGTGGGGAGGGAAGAAGGGAGAGAATTTGGAACTCAAAGTTTTAAAAGCCGAATGTTAAAAAAAAATGTGTTTTTTTGCATGTCACTGGGAAATATGATATACTGGCAATGGAGCCTAGAAATCTATCCTGCCCTACAAGAAAATAAGGGAAAAGTCGATGGGGGGAGTAGAGTGACAGAAGGGAGGGCTGACTGGGGAATGGGGCAATCAGAATATATGCTATGTATTTCCAAGCAAACTCTGGGTAAGATACTTGTGCAGTAGATATAAAAAGTGCATGTTCCTTTAAGAACTGATCACCCCTTAACCACTCCGTAATCCCACCCCAAAACAACTAATTGACATATTTTACCAACAAATATCCTATAAAAATTTTATCTACACCTCCCTAGGGTTGCAGATTCCCTAAGTACTCTTGGAAAAGCGTAATAAATCTTTGCACCCTTGACTTAAAGAATGTTTAGGTCCGTGAATTCATTCCAGGTGGCCCTGACCCTCTCCAGTACTCAGGTCCTTGAGGGGTACTCCCCCTCAATGACTCCCTCTGGGAACTCCAGTCTTGGGGTTCCTGGACCTCATCTCCCTCAACCCTCAACAACCCCATGTGGGATTTTTTTGGCAAAGGTACTGGGGTGATTTGCCTTCTCTGGATCATTTTATAGATGGGGAAATGGAGGCAAACAGGATGAAGTGACTTGCCCAGGGTCACACAGGTAGGAAGTGTTTGAAGACCTTTTTTGTACTCAAGAAGGTGAGTCTTCCTGACTCCAGCCAGTCCTGGTGCTCTATCCACTGTGCCCCCTAGCTGCCCACATTTCAGATAGAGGTCAGTGAAAAGAAAGATGCCACTTTCCCTCTGAAACCTATCCACAGGTCCCAGAACCTGACATTAAGAGCTCCCGGTCTAAATTAAACACCCTATGACTCAGATAGATGAAGGCATTTGCTGAAGGTCAAGTTATACAGGTAGTGAGAATGTGGAGCCCTTTGCATTTTATGAGGCTTCTACAGGGTAGCAGCAGCCACCCAAGGTCAAATCTCTTCTGGGACACTAATAGGAGCTAGCATTGCCATAATGCTTTAAGGTTTGCAAAGGGCTTTATAAGCATCATCTCATTTGAGCCTTAGGACAACCCTGGGGAGTGGGTGCTATTGTGGCATTCATTTTATATCTGAGGAAACCAAGGTATTCATTGTGTAGACACGTGCAAGTCTCCTCATTGCAGCCTGTATAAAATGGGGAAAATCCCGATAAGACTAACTTCTCTCAGGGTGTCTCAAATGCAATGTAAAGCGTGTCCTTCCCCAAATCTAAAGCTCTGTGTAAACATCAGCCACTGGTTATTAAAAGCTCTTGTTCAGAAGGATGAGCCAGATCTTGATGGCACAGGGTTAACTACAGGGACATGGAACCATGGCTTTGTCATTTCCTTCCCAATACTTTAGGCAAATTTGTCCCCTTTAACCCTGTTTCCTTCTTTTCCTTAGAGGGGTTGAACTAGATCAGGCCTGCACAACATAGACTGGATGGTGTTCAGGCCTGTTTTATGTTCTCTACATTTTTGCAGGCCACCTGCAATCCTTTGACAGGAGCAAGTAACCCTGTGTTGTGCAGGCCTGACCTAAGGGAACTTTGCATAGTCAGTTTTGCTGAGGGATTTGCACTTTTTCAGGCTGCCCAAAATCCTCTGGTGGGATGCAAGCAGGGTGCAGGCATGAACTAGATCATCAATAAGGTCCTTTTGGCTCTATGAAAGGACTAAAATGCAAAAATAAATAAAGGAAAACACAAAACAAAACTACACGTTAAAACCAATAGGAAGGTCTCCAGTACACTGGGCAGATTCTCTCAGATTTTATGTTGTCAAGGTGTGGGTGGGGGCCTGGGTTTCGAGTCAGGACTTTGGTTTGACTCCTTTAACACTTCCTGAAAACTGACAAAAAGGAAAATGACAAATGCTGGGGAAGCTATGAGAAAACAGGTGCATTGTTGGTGGAGCTGTGAACTAACTGGTCCAGCCATTCAGGAGAGCAACTAGGAATTATGCCACAAAGCCTATGAAACTTTACCCCAAAGAGACGAAAAAAAGAGGAAAGGAACCCATATGTACAACAATATTTATAGCAGCTCTTTTTGTGGTGGCGAAGAATTGGAAACTGAGGGGATGTCCATCCATTGGAGAGTGGCTGAACAAGTTAGAGTATATGATTGTGATGGAATACTATTGTGCTGTAAGAAATGATGAAAGGGGTGGTTTCAGAGAAACATGGGAAGACTTTTATGAACTAATGCAAAATGAAGCAAGCAAAATCAGGAGACCATTTTATACACTAACCACAATACTATAAAGAGAATCAACTTTGAAAGATTTAGAAAGTCTTATCAATTCCAGAGGGGGGTTGACAGAATTTTACTGAGCCAGTCTCTAACCTTGGAATGATGAAACAGAGCAGGCCAAAGACAAAGTGCCAGTAATCAAGTAGCGGTTTAATTGATTTGCTTCATTATTAGGAACAGGTTTGCAAACCAGGAATTTTCCTGATCAGAATTGCACCTTGCAGTAGCGAAGGCAGAGATTATATATATAAATCACAAGTGGGAAGGGAAGGTGGAAGGCAGATTACAAATAATCATTTCCCAGGGCCCGAGTGGTTTCCTGTGAGAAGCCCACAAGTCCACGATACAGATGTTGTGGAGTCCTGTGGGAACAGTATTGTTTCAAGTCTTTGGGGGTTTTTCCTTGATGGGGCATGGGACCAGACTTCTGTGACAGGAACAGGTTTTACAATCTTTGATTCACTCCATTCAAGATAAACAGGAACAGGAATGTCAAGGGTTTAACTGATCATTTCAAGGTACACTTAAGCTTCTGACTCCCAAGCCAGGAGAGGAGGTTCTGAGAAAAGTAATTTATTAGTATAGTCATTACACATATCATATCAATTATGAAAATCATAATTCCCTTCACAAAGAGATAGACTCTGAGGGCAGTTTGAGAGATTTGTATTTAAATAGCCAATGCTGGAATTTGTTTTGTTGAACCATACATGTTTGTAACAGAGGTTTTTGGCTTTCTTCCCTTTCTCAGTGGGAGTGGTGGAGGTGAGAGGGAGAGGTAGATCTTAATGAAAACAAAATTTAAAAGATTTCTTTTAAAAAAACTGCTTGGAAGATCTTTGTTACATCTCTGGGTCTTAGTATTCCCCATCTGTAAAATGAGGAGTGTGGGCTAGATGGCTTCTGAGGTCCCTGCCAGCTCTAAATCTGGAATGATCTATTTCTGACCAGTGACATTTCTCTTCTAGCCCAGCACAGGAGGAAGTCAGTACTTGCCTTGGGCACCACACTTCCCCTCCTTGGTCCTCAGCTTCCCGGCCTATAAAATGAAGGGGATGGGTTCAGTGAATTCCAAGGACTTCTCCAACCCTGCTCCCATGAGCCCCTCCAGTGGCATATGCCAAAGAGACGCCTTGGGGATGACCAAGACACAAAGCAGGAAGGTCACTGAGCACAGCCTTATTTTACAGATAGGCAAACTGAGACCCAGAGAGGTTAAGCCACTTGCCTGAATCTAGGTCCAGCCTCCTAGTCTAGCACTCTCCATGCTAGAGCCCAGCTCTGCCACATGTGGTAGAGAAACAACCCCAGGCTGGATAGAAGGGTCAGGCCCATTCATAGTCTATACCAAGATGGTGCCTAGGCCTAGCTGTGCCTGGTCATGAGCACTGCCCATGAGTCCTTATATTGCTCATGCCCCTTTTAAATCCCAAGAGCCACTCCCCCTACCTAGTCTACGATATTTATAGTTGCTTCAAACAGAGGCCTGGGTGGAAGAGAGGGGGCCCACCCAAAAGCTGTGATGTTAGGCTAGAGGGGCCAGGCAAAGTCCTTCTTCTCCTTTCTAATCAACTGCTCAGAGGACCCATGGACTTTGTCTAAGGGTGCTTGGGGCATTTAAAGGTCTGTTCCATCCCACAAGCATTGTTTGAGTGCCTGCTGTGTGCAAAGGACCATGCTAGACTTGGGATGCAAAAGCCTGAAACAGAGGAAAGGGCATTGAATTTAGAGTGCAAAGCCCTGGGTTCAGTTTTAGACTCTGCTTCTTTGTGGCTGTGTGAGGTTTTTCGGCAGGTTGCTCACCCTCTCTGGGCCATGTCTGTGAAATGAGGGGGTGAAACGGGATGGCTCCCACGGCCCCTTCCCATTCCATGCCTCAGACCAAGCACCTCTCCTCCCCCGGCCAGTCAGTAAATATTCATTAAGTACCTACTACATACCAGTGCTGTGTTAAGCAAGGGGCACCACAAAAAGAAGCAAAAGAACCCTGTTCCCCAGGAGTTCAGTCTAATGGGGGAGACGACTGGCAAACAAACACACACAAAGCAAGCTGTACAAGGATAAATAGGAAATAATTAACAGAGAGAAAACCTAGAAACTAAGAGGTCAGGAGCTCTCTGACCCATACTCTTATCATGTAAATACAAGGCAGTCAGCCTTTCTGCACCTCAGTTTCCTTATCTGTAGCATGGGGATATGGATCTTCATGATGTTCATCCTCTGTTTTTAGAAGAGGACCAATGACATCACAGGTGATGTCTTGACTGGCCTGTGAATTGGTTTTAAGTGAGGCAGAATTGCACAAAGTCCAGAATTACGCAAACGTTCTCTCCCTGAGTCATCAAAGCCCAGTAGCAGGAACAAATTCAAGATGACCAATGATGGCCCGGGATGACCTCAACAATTTGATGCAGTTTGAGAGGTTCAGGGACCCTTCAAGGACTGAAGTACAGGAAATGGCCTTCTAGAAAGAACTCATGCATTTGGTTCATGGGATTTAAAAAGGGGCATGAGCAATATAAGGACTCATGGGCAGCACTCATGACGAGACACAGCTGGGCCTGGGTGCCATTTTGGTACAGACTATGCATAGGCCTGACCCTTCTATCCAGCCTGGGGTTGTTTCTCTACTACATGTGGCAGAGCTGGGCTGTAGTGAGGGCAGCATGGAGAGGGCTAGATTAGGAGGCTGGACCCAGATTCAGGCAAGTGGCTTAACCTCTCTGGGTCTCAGTTTCTCTATCTATAAAATAAAGCTGTGGTCAGTGACCTTCCTGCTTTGTGTCTTGGCATCCCCAGGGTGTCTCTTTGGCATGTGCCACTGGAGGGGCTCATGGGAGCAAGGTTGGAGGAGTCCTTGGAACTCATTGAACCCATCCCCTTCATTTTATAGATGGAGAAACTGAGGACCAAGAAGGGGAAGTGTGGTGCCCAAGGCAAGTACAGACTCTTCCTCCTATGCTGGGCAAGAAGAGAAATGTCACTGGCCCGAAATAGATCATACCAGATTTAGAGCTGGCAGGGACCTCAGAAGTCCACACCCCTCATTTTACAGATGGGGAACACTGAGGCCCAGAGATGTACCAAAGATCATCCAAGCAGTGTTCTAAAAAGAAATCTTTTAAATTTTGTTTTCATGCAGATCCACCTCTCCCTCTCACCTCCACCACCCCCACTGAGAAAGGGAAGAAAGCCAAACCTCTGTTACAAACATGTATGGCTCAACAAAACAAATTCCAACATTGCCTATTTAAGCATTCTTTAAGTCAAGTTGGCAAAGATTTATGGTAATGCTAATACTGCAGGCAGACCTTCTTAGGAAATGATGCTAAAACTTATATAGGAAAAGTAGTGGATTACTTGGCAAGTATGTAATTAGGTGGTAACACAAAACCTTGGTCACATTCATCATTCACTACTGGAAACTGGGGTGGGGGGAGATTCTTAAGGGGTGTATTTTTATTCTGCTTTGTCTATAGCAAGATAGCTTTGAGAGTTGATGTCTAGATAGGTGGGTGGAGCCAAGATGTCAGTGTGAAAACAGGGACTCACTTGAGCTCTCCCCCAATTCCCTCCAAATACCTATAAAAATGACTCTAAACAAATTCTAGAGGTACAGAACCTACGAAATGACAGAGTGAAACAAGTCCCCAGCCCAAGACTGCCTGGATGGTCACTGGGAAGGGACTATTGCACTATGCTAGGAGTGAAGCGTAGACCAGCTTGGGCCCTGCCAGAAGAGACCAGCCCAGAGTAAATAGGGTGGAGCAGGCCTCAGGGCACTGAAGCACTGGCAGCTGTGGTGGTTTCCAGCCTTCTCAACCCACAAATGCCAAAGAGAACTTAGCAGGTCAGTGGGAAAATTGTTGGACCTGGGTGACAGAAATGTGCAGGCTTGCCCCAGGCCTAGGGTGCCAGAGGTGGCTGCAGTTGTGGCGGCTGCTTCTGGAGGTCAGTGCCCACAGACTGTGGGGGGAATTGGGCAGCTGATCGGAGCAGGAGTGCAGGGAACTCTTTGCTGGTGCTGAGGCAGGGTTCTCTTGCTTTGTCCTGCTTGCATCTTGGTCAAAATCCTACGAACAGCGCATTAGTGTCCCAATTTTCCCACATCACCTCCAACATTTGTCATTTTCTTTTTGTCATGTTAGCCAATTTGATAGATGTGAGGTAGTTCCACAGAGTTTTTGAATTTGCTTTTCTCTAATCAAGTGAGTCAGAGAATTTTTTATGTGACTGTACATATCTTTGATTTCTTCATCTGGAAACTGCTTATTCACATCCTTTGACCACTTATCAATTGGGGAACTACTTATATTCTTATAAATTTGACTCTGTTATCTACATATTTGAGAAATGAGGCCTTTATCAGAGACTCTTAGAATAAAAATCGTTTCCTAACTTTCTGTTTTCCTTCTAATCTTTGCTACACTAGTTTTGTTTGTGCAAAACCTTTTCAATTTAATGTAATCAAAATTATCCACTTTGTGTTCCATAAAGCTCCCTTTCTTGTTTGGTTATAAATTCTTCTCTTCTTCATAGGTCAGACAGATAAACTATTCCTTGCTCTCCTAATTTGCTTATAGTATTACCTTTTATGTCTAAATCATGTAGTAATTTTGACCGTATCTTAGTAGCTGCCCCACTGTAGCTCCTTCCTTCCTTCCTTCTTCCTCTCTTGTCCTACTCCTTCCTCTCTCTGTTCACATAGTGTGTAAGACCTTACCTGTGGGTGCTCTGCCCAAAGGAATGTAAATTTTGATCACTGAAACCTTGCAAAATATCTTTGAGTTTACAGGCTAGATTTATTTCTTAAGAAATCACTCTAGCTCTCATTAAATGGCCAACAATACTCTTCCAGCCCAAGCCCCATCTGGTCATTGCTTGGGCCCTGATGGCTCAGAGTGAATGTAAACACAAACTGTTTTTGTTTTGGTCAGAAACCCTGAGGGTCTTCCCCTCTGAGGTTGACTATTTTTTGACTAGGTAAGAGAGAGTATACTTTGCCTCATTTCTTACCTAGCCTTAATCACTGAGTGGGTGTTGCCTCAGTCAAACTGAGACCTAGGGTAGACCCCGGCATAAATAGGCTAAGGTCTCTTGCTTCATGCAGGGCTATCTCTAGTCATCGTGATCTATATCTTGCTACTGGGCCCAGATGGCTCTGGAAGAGAAAGTGAGGCAGGTGACTGTACACAACAGTCTCTCACTTAAATCAAATTCACTTGCAAGTCATGACATCACCTTCCTGGTGCCATGGTCCTCTTCTACAAGCAACAATAATCTGCAGATGAAGCACATCGTATATGCTTGTGGAAGTATAAAAGAGGATACTTTCCTATTAGGCATACTATGGTCTTGTTATACATGCCACAGAGTATAAGTTTTAAATGGAGAATTTATTAGCCAGTGACCATTCGGGGTTCAACCCAAATCAGAATGGCCCTGAGTTGGGGTGAAGAAGTAGTATTTATGCAGAAAAAACAGGATGCAGTGGTTAATTATCTCTTGAAATTTCCAGGCCTGGTCACAGGGTGGTTGGGGGCACAGGGACAGATCAAAGATTCTGACAGGTTATCATCTGGTGGAATGATCTTATCTATTGACATTCCTTGGAGGAGTCATGGAGCTCCAGGGACATTTTCTAAATGCCAAAAGGTCTGAGTCCATTCTTTCTGGGGGTGTTGTCGGGGACTGTGGGGCAAGGGTCTCCTTACCAATAACTGATTTCTACAGCACCACATTCCCCACTTCTCTTATGGAGCTATTCAAACCTTTGAAAGTGGGATGACCTGATGGGGCATAGCAATAAAAAGAGGGGGCCAACCAACACACTAAGCAGGGTGGTGAGCCTGGGGAAGGCATGCATTTTGATAGTAACAATAAAGGGCAAGGCTCAGGCAGAGATTCTGACCCAATGATAATGCAAGGTCCATGGCCCCAGGGGAAGGCCAGATTCAGTTGGAAGACTCAAGGAGAGCTCAAGGAGCCTCCCGGGGACTGCACTCTAGATTCAAGGGGGTTCCCAGAGACTGTGCGCTCATCATTCCCCCCTCAAATAGGACCCAAGGGATGAAGGTCTCAGCTTCTGAAACCACGTCCTGCTGTCAAGGGGCATAGAGCTGTCCCTGCCTTGATGGGTTCAGTTCAGGGGCTACACAATCTGAACAAAGTTTAGAGAACAAAGAAGCCCAGGTCCTAGATCTTCTTCCAGTTACTCATTAATTCAGGCTCTGGGTCTGGTTGAAATTAAAAAATGATACAAAATGGTATAAAACGTTCCACATTTCCCCCTTTTGGTCAAAGGCAAACTGAAGGTTTCTCCTGAAGACCAATTAAGATATGGAAAAACCTCTA
>JAQQSZ010010759.1:0-12425 GCA_028646595.1 Phalanger gymnotis
CCCCTACCTGGACTGGGCTTAAATCCTCAGCAGGCTCTTCACTCCTGCTCTGATCAGCCACTTAATTCCTCCCAGCAGGTGAGCCTGGGGCCAGAAGCAACTGCAGCCATAGTTCTAAAGCTGCCCCACCTCTGCTGCCCCAGGGTCGGTGGCCAAACCATAAACTCAGTCACGCAGCTTTTCCCACTAACCTTCTCTGTTGTCATTGCTGTTTGTGGGTTGTGAGGTCTGGTAAATGCCACAGCTCAGTAATTCAGGATGGTAGGGCACTCTCCGCTAGGCTCCTGGTCTGGTCAGTCCACGCCGCACGCTGAGCTCTGCTCAGTTCGGCTCAGCTCTGCTCCTCTCAGCTGGTAGCTGGGAGCTCTGTGTGGGACAGACCTTACCCAGAGACCATCCAGTCTGTCCTGGGCTCAGTCCTGCTTCCCTCTGCCACTTTGTGGGTTCTGCAGCTCTAGAATTGGTTCAGAGCCATTCTTTTATAGGTTTTTGAAGGGACTTGGTAGGGAGCTCACGCCAGTCACTGCTTTCCAGCTGCCATCTTGGCTCCACCCCCTGAAATAGAACTTTTTAAATTAAGGCTTCTGGCTAAAATAGAATGGAATAATACTAAAAATAGAAAAAAAAATATTTCTTATATGTAATGTTCATAACTTAGTAGTAAAACTTGACTAGACTCTTGATACAAATTAATTTATCACCTTGGGGATAACTACCTGACAGTAGTCTACTCTGACCTTGGTTTTTCTGCTCCATGGACAGTAGAAACAAAGATCATACTTGATGAGGTACTGAAGAAGGATGTTAGCATCCTCTCCCATCCCTTGGGTTTATTTTAAACAAGCACAGTGCCTTGCAAATAGTAGTAACTTAATAAAAATTTGCTGTATTGATTTGACTTGATTTGAAACTGGCATTCTGGCCTATCATTATTCATTCCTTCATTTCCAGTAGCACATTTCCAGCATTTCTGATGACCAAAATAAATGGTCCCCTCATTGTTTACATATGTGGAATGACTTGAAGAACTATGGTGAAGAATTCCCCAGGAGAATTTTAAAATATCAGACTATCAATCATTTAAGGACTTTGAAAAAACAAATGAAACTTAATATAGCATTAGATGACAGGAAACTAATTTAAAGATTCAAAGCCAGTTTTTCTGTCAGGTAATAAGGGTGCTGCTGAGACTTCATTACAATCACTGCTTGACCTGACATAAAATCCAATATGCCATATACCCTGAGGTATCTTGTTGCAAGATTAGGTGAGTTTTGTGCTACAATAAAGGCCGGCTAGGAAAGAGGCAACAGTGGTAGCTGATTTGTTTTAGGTGATCTCTAAACTTTTCCAAATTTTGCATGATTGACTTTGAACCCATAGTAAGCCAATAAAGGCATACTATGATTGTGATAACAAAGGAGTGAAATTATTTTGGAACCTTAGTAGGTGAAGTTTTATGAAAGACTATTTATGTATGGCTTGATTTAAATGAATGAAGGTGGAAAACAGATTAAAAGAGAGCTATATTCATTCTGGAGAGCAATTATTGCCCGGCTAGTGATATGTCCCTATCAGAATTTAGTACAGTTGAGTTTACTTAATT
Source organism: Phalanger gymnotis (assembly GCA_028646595.1). NCBI lineage: Eukaryota > Metazoa > Chordata > Mammalia > Diprotodontia > Phalangeridae > Phalanger > Phalanger gymnotis. The sequence continues at coordinate 1,607 of JAQQSZ010010759.1, forward strand.
GCAGACTACAGAAATTTATTACTTAATTATTTTTCAAATTCTTATACCTTTTTTCTTCATTATTATACCCATCAAATTGATTTCTGAATACATGATAGAGGAATTATTCATTTAATGGCATAAAGCATTCACTATTTAGTTTCCTGAAGCACTCTACTTCTTTTTTAGTCAGTATAGACTGTACTGTGCAGTGATAATTACTGTCGGCACTAAAAGCTAACTGGATTACCACAGAGATCTCTCTTGACAGCCATTAGCAACTAATCAGGTCTTAAGGCCAAAAAGTATGCATTTCAGAGGAACATTAAGCCTTATTACATTTAGAAACTGCTTAGAGTTACTAATTCTTCTTCACATTATTTCCGGTTTTGTCAAGTTTCTTTGGCTAAAGTGCCCATATCTAGCACTGTTAGCAAACTTCCAAAATTCTCAGCAGGGCTAATTATAAATCCCCTTACCTGTTCCACGCCCTTGGACACTGACATAAGGTTGTATTTAATATGAAGAAAGAAGATTTAAACATAATTATATACAAACAGTGTTTAGAAATCTTTTTAAAGGGATAATTTAGTACTTTAACTCTATTAACAGCAGTTTTACACTGCAGTTGTGACAAAAAAAGGTGACAAACCACCTGGGAAATAATCATTTGCTGTCTAGTCCTCAAAACAAATGCCCCAATAATACCAATTGATTTTGAGGTGATTCAGGCTGATAGCTTTGTTTCCCAAATTGAATCTAAAAATCTTTAATTTCGTGAGGGAAAAAAACCCAGAACAAGACAAAATAAACCATCTCTCCATTCCCCTCTCTTTAAAACAAGCTATTGCCTGAACATGGAGGTATTACAAGGCTGATGGCAAACAAAATCTATTAATTTCTTGCAAATGACTGTCAGGGGAGATGAAACTACTGTCTGATTGTTACCAAAAAAGGAACACTCTAAACAGAATAAATAAATCAGCATTATTGGCAGTTGGAAATGAAGCATTGCTAGAATCATTGTTAGTGACTAGGGAAATAGAAGGCCATTTGAGAGGACTTAGAAGCACTTGAAAAAGTAAATGAAGATAGCTTTTGAAAATTACTGATGGGAATTCATCATAATGGAGGCTTGAGTTATGCAAACTGTATCTATTCTCCCTGATTTGATCACTCTCCAAGAGGATAAACTTCAGTCTAAAAAGAATAAAAAACAACTCTTTGAATGAGAGAAAAAGTGCTGAGGACAGCATGAAATAGGTTTCACACTGCTACATAACGAGATTTTTCTGAAGATAGTTAAAAAGTAGCTACTGGGAATTTGATATAAAGCATTTAATATTAATAGTCACAAATCAAACATTTAGCATATCAAGAAGCAACACAAGAATTTTCTGTTTTATCTGTTGGGTACAGAAAGATTTCTATGTCTCTTTTTGTCATCTGCAAAATATTTAAAAATGATTTTCTCATCTCTACTTCAAATTATGTGATCGTTGATTTTTTAACAGGAAGTAGTACTTTAAGTTATACTCGAGCTGCTCTAATTCTAAAACTGACCAGAATAAAACACATTATTTTGGAAGACAAAACTGAACACACAGAACATACCTGTTTATAATCTTATTGCCATTTATTTTATTTTATGTATTATTATGTTCATTTTGTGAATCTATTTATTTATTCATTTATTTATCTTTTGTTTCTTTTTTTGCTTGTTTGTAATTCTATGTCTCTACTGTTTATTCTTCTGCCTCAATACTAACATTAAACATCATCCCCTCTTCCTGGATGACATTTCTGCATTTTCATTGTTTTTTATGTGTCTGTTTTGGTGACAAGTAATTAACATAATTTGAAATCCTTATTGTATTATGTAAAATATGCTGGATTTATACTCAGAGAACCTAGGTTCAAGTATTGTTTTTGGTCTTTGCTATCTTTGTGACCCAGGGCAAGTTACTTCACAATTCTTGGTCTCATTTCCTCATATGTAAAGAGGTTGAAGAAGATGGTTTCTGAGGTTGGCTCCAGTTCCAAATCCAGGATCCTATGTATGATCTTATGAAAGCAAAAGGATAGTTTAATTACTTCTTGGATTTATGGAAAGTAAGTATTACAAGAACTGAAGGAGAAATTTAAATTTTTGTACCTTTCCTCAAGAAGTTTTTTAAGTTAACTTAAATTCATGAAAAAATAGAGGATAAGAAACAGTTTGTATTTAAGCCCACAGTAATGTGGAATAGATTCCAACCATCACTTATTGAAGGTAATTATGACCAGTTTAACAGCATATTGTAGAGTTAGAAAAGGATTCATGGAATACAGGAGAATTGAGCTGAGTCTTTATGGGTGTATAGGATGAGCAGGATTGTTCATAGACCCATAGCAAAAACACAAGAAAATACTTCAGAGGTCATCATGAGTGAACACTCCAATTTAGCACTGGGGAAACTGAGATGAATAGAGTGTTAAGAAGCTTGTCAGATTCCAAAGATAGCATGGTACACAGCTGTCATTTGAATTCAAATCATCTTTCTCCAAATTCAGCATAGGACCTTACACAGGGAGGACAATACAAATGAAAATACCACAAATGTTAATTTTATTTATTTAATGATCAAGAGATATATAACTAGAGCAGATTATGCATAATGGGGAAGAGTGGGCAATGGTTTGTTCTGTTCTCTAGTTTTGGAGAACTTTTAGGACCAAGCCAAGGAGATTACTGATATTTTGATTGACCTGTTTTCTTATAAATGTGCACTCATTTCACTGGTATAAGTAAGTGATACCTGATTTCATCAGTGCAATTCTCATTTGTGTCCTGTAACTGTTCCATAGATGATCTACCAAATATGTTAGAGGCTTTTCTCTATTTCTTTTATTAGGCTGAGTGGAGACTTCAGGTTGTCCATCTACTAACTGACTCTCACTATTACACAAATATTCCTCTTTTTTCCACCAATAAATACTTTTGATGTTGCTGTAATTAATAATGAGTCATTCAAGAGTTTTTGAGAAGGGAAGAACATAGTAAAATTAATATTTTAAAAATTCAATGTATTTAGCTACGATACATATAGTATACTTTGCACAGGAGGAAGAATAGAATAATGGAAACCAGTGGAGTATTTTCCTTAATCTAGGCATTACTTTACACTTTATGTTGAATTAATAAAGCACAAAAAGGAGAAATACATTGTTCAAGAAAAATGGGGTGCATAATCTAAGGATAGGAACTGGGTCTTATCTGTCTTTTTATCTTGCTGAAGTGCTTAACACTCTTTTATACATGTAATAGGCCCTTAAGAATTTGTTGAAATATCATCCAGATATAGCAAAATGTAAGAAATTTTAAGAAATTTAAGAATTTCTATTTAAGAAAAATAGCAAGGGTAGAACCCAAATTGCATAGGGGGGAAAGATGTCATGTATGCTCTGCTGCATTATATATGTTTAAGATACTCTATCAATTTTAGTCTTTCACCTTTTTCTTAATATTTCTTGATGTTTCATGGAGTCGTTAGCTTCCCCTTGGCCAATTCTAATATTTAAAGAATTATTTCCTTTAGTGGATTTCGAACCTCTTTTAATATGAGGTCAATTCTAATTTTTCAGTAGTTTTGTCCTTTGGTATTTTTAAAGTATTTTAATAAGCTGTTATTTTTCTTTTCAGAATTTTCTTGCACAGCTCTCATTTATTTTCCCAAATTTTCCACTACTATTCTTATTTGATTTAATTTTTGTTCTTTTTATCTCTTTAACTCTTTTAGAATTTTTTGTTGGTTTTGTGTTCAATCTGCATTTTTCTTTTTTTGTAGATGTCTTAAAGTCATTTGTGTTTTTGTTTCTTGAACTGCTCTATCATCACTGTAATTTTTATGGTCAGTTTTTTGATTGTTGTTTGCTAATTCTTTGAGCCTACTTCTTAGTTTTGTACTTTATATTACCATTGGGCTCTGTTCACCTCAGGAGGGGGGCAATATCTGGCCTAAGCTTTTTTTCCTTTTGTCCCCTTCAATTACTTTCACAGCTCATTCTGTGGGCCCCTAAGTTTACAGTGCTTCCAGAGTGGTGTGATCCAGGGAGAGGTATGTTTACTGCCTTCTTGGTCTGAAGTTTCTTGACTTTGTTTTGGTTTCTTAGCTTGTTGTAGAGCTTTGATAAACTGCTCCTGGACTCAGTCATAATTAGCACTCAGGAAGATTCTGTGCATTTAAAGTAACTGAGCTAATAGCTCCTCCTTGGTTTTGGAATTCTTTCCTTGATTATTCCATGGTAGGCATATATGTGGGGCAAAAGCTTAGAACTCATCCCCTCCTCTACTCTTTCCCTTATGAATGCTACTGTTCCTCTTTATCCTGGAATTGTCAATTGGACCTGGCTAATGAGTGGTATATCTATCAGATGGCACTTACTCATGTGCTCAGTCCTATGGTTCTGCTAGGATCTTTGCCCAAGTTTTTAATCCTCCTACCATCCCTGCATGCTGGCTGCTCCCTGTTGTTACCCACTTCTGATGCAGTGTTGCACTCCTATGCCCCCCCCCTCCTAGTGTCCAAAGACCACACTTTCTGAGCTGAATTGGCCTGGAAAAGATGACTAACCATGATTTTTTTTTCTTGGCTTTCCTGATCAGAATTCAGTCTGTATCAGTTATAGGAGAGGATGAGGAATGCCACATCTCACTCCATTAACATGACTCCTCAGTGTAAATCTATTTTTATTAATTTTACAAGGAAAAAAATAGAGTTGGAACCTATGTTATCAGAATCACTCCATTTTTCCCAATCAAATTTCCATAGCAGAAACTTTAGGGATGATCAAACTGTCCCTTTCTCCAAACCCCAGTGTTAAATTGACTCCATGTAGGAGAATGGGACATCAAACCATTAAAAACACAGGAGTGATCTGAGAAGGAAATATTAAAACCTGATATAAACTATTATGAGCCCACAGATAAGGCAAATGTTGCCTGCTTCACGATTTTGCTTCAGGCCAAACTTCCTTGAAAGTGAACAGTCTCCAGATTACACAAGAGCAAGAGAATATGGTAAAACTTACAGAGCAATTAATGTGTGTGATCATGTCAGCAGTAAATCAGTGTTAAGACAGAAAGCAAGCATGAGAGCAAGATTGAGAGGAGGGATGCTCTCCTCTCTCTCTCTGCCTCTGTCTCTATCTTTCTCTATATATACATATATATGTATATATGCATATACGTGTATATACATATATATATATTAGAGAGACAAAGACAAGAGAAAGAGGAGAAAGAAAGACGTGGGAAGAAGGGAGGGAGAAACTAGTTAACAGACATCAATACACATAGAAGGATAATAAGATTATTAAATGATTTACTAGGAAGAAAGAATGTATTTGAGATGTAACCAAAATCTATCAATTTTTCCTCATAATTTTACCTTAAGTCAGAATAATGAAATGTGTTTCTTTGAAAAATATATGTGTGTGTGTACAGGTTTATATCTTTTAAATATATGTGTATATATGTGTACATATACACACAAATGTATATGTGTATGTGTGTACATGTATAGCTTTTAAATGATAAATAGATATATACATAGATATTTATGCATATGTATGTATATATACTATGTATATATACATACACATATATGTGTGTATGCATATATATATATATATATATACATATACACACATGATATTTTAAAAATACGGGGCAACAATTTAAATTTCTTCCAAATAATATTTTATTATCTAATCTCTTTGGAAAAATTTAATAATGGGAAATAATTACTGCTATAAAGTGATAAGCTGATTCTGATCACAAAATGATTTTAACAAAATACAGATGTTAATTTATAGTTCAACGTGTTTTATCACATTAGTTATTTCACTACCTTCAATTTGATTATGCTAGCAGTACAAAATTTAATAGATTTCATATTGTTATAATTTGACTAAATAATTTGGCTGGCTTCTTCACTTTTCCAGAAGCTTCAGTTGCTATTAGAATGATTATATATGTGGCAGAAATTAATAAGAAATATATCAGGAGGATTGCATGAAGATCTAAAGAATGTTAAATATTCCAATATGTCCCATAGGACAGATACAATTTTGCATTATTCCATCAGATAGCCTCTTTATGAAAGAAGACAGATGATAATGAACAGACAGAGAGAAATACTAGTACCCTCGAAATATCATAAGGGCATGGATGAGAATGAGTTACAAGTGAATGAGTATTTATGTACTGCCAATTGTATGCAAGCACTGTGATAAGCATTGAGAATACAAAGAAAGGCAAAAGAGAGGGATAAGGAAAGGCTTCTTGAAAAAGGTTGCACTTTAGCCAAGATTTGAAGGAAACCTGGGAAGCCAGAAGAAGAGATGAGGAAAGAGAGAGTTTCAGGAATGAGGAACATCTGGGGAAAATGTTCAGAGAGAGATGGAATGTCATATGTGAGGAAGGATGTCAATATCTTTAAATCACAGAATAAGAAGTATGAAATATTACAAAGCGGCCAGGTTCCATAGAGCTTTATAATTTTTTTAAAAGGATTTTATATTTTATGCAGAAGCTAATAGGAAAGATTGATTTGATTGACTAGGTGGCCGATCCAGTCAAACTTTTACTTTTAGATGAACAATTTGACAGTTTTGTGGATGATGGACTAGAGTGGGGAGATACTTGGGACAAGAAGATGGACCAGCAGGTTATAGCAATAGTTCATATGTGAAGTGATTAGGGCCTGAACCAGGGTGGTGGCAATATCAGACAAAAAAAGAGGGTGTATATGAGAGATATTACAAATTACAAAGGTGTAAATGAGAAGACTTCTCAACAGATTGTATATGGATAGTAAGAGAGTGAGAAGTTGAAGCTGACACCTAGGTTGTAAGGTCTGACAACAGTAAGGATGATGGTACCTTCAACAATAATAAAAAAAATTGTAAATTAAGACGAAGGAATAGCAATCTGTACTGGTTGAAGGGATAACTATACCAGTGAATATACATCAATCTAAGCATTCCTTCAGAAGTTAACATCATGGTTTGCTGTGTAACATGTAATTTTATAATTATTATAGAATGTGAGATTAGGGATTTCATGTTATTTACTGTAACTTGACAATGACCTAAAATATCACTTTGTACATAATAAATATCTGTTGAGAGACTGTATAGTTAAAATATCCCTGGACAAACACATGTGTACTTTTTGGCATATATGTCTCTAATACGACTTTAATAATTGGAAGTATAAGAATGGGTTTCATGATTCATCTCCAAATATTTATTCCATAATGGGTTGCTTATTGTCCACATTTTAAATAGACAATTTAAAAAAAAACCTAATCTTTTTCCCTCAGTCCATACCTCTTTGGTAGTCTTTGTAAGTGGACAGTAAATTGGAAGAACAGGAGGGAGAATGCAGTAGCCATTGCCTTCACAGCATGCAAAGTTCTTTCAATGATTCCAAACTTCTTCCATCAACAGAATTGCAAGATTTCAAGTCATGGAACATGGAACACAATGGTCTTTGGAAAATCAAAAATGTTGAAAATGAGGACAAATCAATGGGAAATAGAGAAAAAAAACATGGTTAAATGTGAGTTGTATGCAACACATTGCAAACAAGAAATTATGAATGAGAAACACAACTAAGATAAGTTGCAGTAGAGATGTGCCTAGTCACTTAAATTTAATGAAGGTTTGTTAAGTAACTCCTATGAATGATGATCTTAACTAGATCCTGGATTTATCACTTTGAGTTTGTATCACTCAACAGCAATTAAAACTGTTTTTTTTAATGAACCTAAGAAAACTTTTAACTTTAAAAAAAATTTGAACTTCAACACCAAAGAGCATTTCAATAGAAATGTCAGGACACAAAATAGAAAAATATATATGAAAATATGAATCTACACTTCATGCAGCTTCACTTTCTTAAAGTTAGTAATAAATTCCATATATTACCTTCAAAACTTCCTTGCTTGTCTGTGCTTCTTTATGAAGTGCCTTCTGTTGTCTTTTTTTCTCTTTTATGTATTTTGAAACATATTTCAATAGTGCTCTTTTCTTTGTTAGGGGGAAAGGGCATTTGAATCACTAACCTCACATCTTTCCTTAACACCCTTGTATTAAAAACCAAGACAAAGAAAAACAAAATGTTACAACTAAGTATAGTCAGTCAAAACAAATAACCATACCCTACCCATAGATCTTTGAGGTTTGAAGTATTGAATCTTCAATGCCTCATAATACAACTCATGACCTGGGGCTAAGGACCAAAGCATTTTGTGGAATCCTGGTTCAAACACTATCACACACACACAAGTACATACAAAGTGATGCTACATTCACCTTGATCCATTAGAATATTTTTAATATTGAGAAGCTCTTTCACAAATAACATGTAGGAGGCACTGGAGTTTCTGGACTCCAGACTCTAACAGGCACATTCTTGATCTGGTCAGACAGGAAGTACAGGAAGACAGCTTTGGAGGGGTTAATAATCTTACTTTATTCTAGTCTAGTCTTCGCAAAGGGAGTTGCTGATAATGATAGCACCAACTCCTACAGCACTCCCTAATCACCCATCTAGCAGGGGCTAGCGTGAAGGTGGGGCGGTTACTCCTACATCTCGATGGGGTCAAACAAAAAAGGCATAGCATTCCAACTTGTGCACTCCCCTAAATTCCCTCAAACTTTAATTGCAGCTGATTGAAGCAGATACATGCATTCCTCCATGTATTACCTAAATCCTAAATGGGTTCCCCCTATAGCTGCCCCTATATATTCTCCTACATCTCACTGTGCAGTCTCAGTAGGACAGCTTATCGCTATGATTCTAGGAATTACTAGCTAAGGTCCTTGGGGCTATTCTTTTAGTTATTATCTAACACCTGGAAACTGGATAATGCCTTTGCTGATTCTACTTTTATTGTAATACTAAATTGTTTTTTTTTTCTGAGCAACATTTATTTCTTTAGAATACCATAATCAGCTGTTAAACATTTCTCCATGAATTATTGTTAAATATAATACTGTCCAAGCTAAGTAATATTTTAACATTTATCCAAACCATGGGACTCAGCTAGGCACATACAAAGTCCAAACAGAAAATAGGGGTGGTGGTGGCAGGGAATGGTCCATACCTATCTCAAGAAGCTTACATTCTACTATACCAAGAGATTCTTTTTGTCTACTATGTCTGTTATATATACGATGGACTTTAGCCTGGGCAAACTATTTCAATTCCAAAATACCATGCCCTGTCAACACACACACAGACACATATCTGCAATCATGGTTTAGATTGGAAGATAAGGGGACTGCAGTGTTTAAGGTGCTATGGGATTCTGAACTCTTAAAATTATAGCACACGAACCTTCTAATAGTGAATTGACATTTGTTAGTTGCCACAGTGAGCAAATTAAATCAAAGCAAAGCTCTTTTCCAAAGTGGCATATATACTAGTAAAAACAAAAGCAAATGTGTAAAGAAATAGAAACATTTTCCCCAAGAACCAAGTACAGATATCAGTGCAGTTAGCTCATATAGAGTATACTAATAGAGAGCAAGCCAAGTATGGAACAAATGTGTTCAAGGCAACTCACAGCCCTTCTGCTTTGGAGTCTTAATACAGCTCCCTCTGGTCGCAGTGTTTCTTCTAAGCAGATTACCCAGCTGCAACCCTCTCAGATCTGTTCCTCTCCACAGGTGAACTGGACTTCCTTCAGCAACTCCTCTCTGGACCCAGAGCACTTCCTACTGGAAAAGTATTTTCACTGCCAGACTAGAGTGAGAAAAATACCTAGACTCTCTTCTCAATTGCAAGTAATGACTAACTGACACAGAACTAATTTACTTCTTAAAGAACACCAGAACATGACTGATCCTTTTGCCAGCTATTTGGAGGCAGTCATGCAATTCTCTAAAGTTAATAGAAGAACATTTTTATATCTCCTAAAATTGAAACTTCTTTTGTAGTCTATGAATAAGGAACTCTGTAATCTTTGAGTTACTCACTCAGGGTATCTGAGATGGATTTTATCTTTGCCTCTTGTGGATTTAAATTTGGAAATTACCTTTGAAAGTACTTAGTCCAAACTTTTTTTTGGAGGGGGGAAGGCAGGGCAAATGGGGTTAAGTGACTTACCCAAGGTCACACAGATAATGTATCAAATGTCTGAGGCTGGATTTGAATTCAGGTCCTCCTGACTCCAGGACCAGTGCTCTACTCACTGTACCATCTAGCTACCCATTTTTTTTAAATAGCAGAGGATAACTGAAGGTAAAACGACTTGTACAAGGACACATAGAAGTAAATGAATCCAGGTTTTCTCACCTCAAATCCAGTGCTTTCCTCCTTATATAAAGTGGCCTCTTCCAATCTTTATGTCCTTGTCTATCTTTCCCTCCATCCTACTAAATACTACAGTAGTATAAACATAATAGGGAACATAGTCATTGAGTCAGTATCAAAACATTGTGATCAAATGAAAATAGTTCTCTCTCTCTCTCTCTCTCTCTCATTCTCTCTGTCTCTCCCCTCTTTTTCCCTCTTCTCCTCTCTCCTCCCCTCCTCTCCCCTCTCTGCTCTTTTCCTCTCCTTTCCCCTCTATCTCTCTCTGTCCTTTCTCTTTTTTCTCTGTATATCTGTCTCTCTTTTTCTGCATCTGTGCTTCTTGAACTCTCTCCTCTCTCTGTCTTAGGTGTGTCTATCTCAAACTATTACCAGGTTCCCATGTGTGAGGGCTATACCTGATATATACAATCTAAATTGTGTTAAACACAACACAATACAATGTGTTCGTGTGTGTGTGTTTGTGTGTGTGCG
>JAQQSZ010010760.1:0-12424 GCA_028646595.1 Phalanger gymnotis
CAGTGGAGCCCTGCTTCCCTCTGCCACTTTGTGGGTTCTGCAGCTCTAAAATTGGTTCAGAGCCATTGTTTTATAGGTTTTTGGAGGAACTTGGTGGGGAGCTCACGCCAGTCACTGCTTCCCGGCCGCCATCTTGGCTCCACCCCAAAACTACCATTTTTAAAAGTAATGTAAAGCAGAATTTTTCTTTTGCTCCCTAAATGTATAATTAATTTGTAAAATGTGGTTTCTTAGTTAAACAATTACTTCCTTTCCTAGCATCTACATGGATTTTTAGAAAATTATTTTGTGAAATTAGAATGCTTGGGGCAATGGGGATGGTATACATTTGTATATTTCACTGTGAATATACATGGCAAAACCACTGTTGCCTTTGCCAAAGGTCCTATGAGTGTATAATGTTCATCTCAATAGGCAGTTCCTTTTTCAAGAATTCTCTTGCTGGGTGTATCATAGAAGTAGACTCATTAAGAAATAATGAGATAAGAGCCAAGTAAATGTTTTCTTTCCACCTGGACTCATTGGCAACAATAGGGAGCCCTTCATTGAAAACAAAGCCCCTTTGGCTGTAATCCCATATTCTAAACTGTGCTAACACTAGTCCTGAGAAAAATAAGAGCTTAACTTCAAGAAGGACAACAGATTCAAGCTGAGAAAGTTATTATTACTTGGCATTAGTGACAGGTTTTACCTTCTTAGGGGGGCTTTATAGTCTATTTGAATATTTCTCAAAACCTTCATGAGTCAGGCTGTTGTTCCCAGTCCCTTTATACCTGTTCCCTTCCCTAATTCCTAAATCAGAAAATTTGCAAATTAAGAAATTGAGGTGTAAAGAGGCTGAGTTCCTTGTCCAGGGACACCCTACAATTCAAGGATTATTACATTTGATTCATTGATACATTTGATTACATTTGATTACACTGATCTAGTCCTTCCTCATAGAAACTCATAGAACGACAAATGCCTGTTCTTTTCTTCCATTTCTCGTGAGATTGTGAGTAATTAATAAAGTCAGTTTGAACAGAAAGTCTATTTCCCTCCCTTTCTGTGACTCTGTAGGACATGCAGTTGTGTCCTTTTGAGTCTGAAAAGGAGAACCAAGTAGACCTTTCCTGTTCCTTAGACATGACATTGATTTACAAACATGAAGAAGAGAGCACATCCTTTCTTTTAATGATTAGAAATCCAATAATCTACTTCACGGCTATGTCAGCCCAGGTCACATTTCCCCAAACGCTCCTTTGTATACTTTCTTTAGACAAAGGAGCAAATACGAGCACTGTCCTGACTTAAATCATTCTTAATTTTATGGTGAATGTTTTATCTACGGCATTTTCTGCTCTGGAAAATGACAGAAAAAATACTTCAGCAAGTTTCAGGAGATAGAATATATACATCATTTACGAGAGACACCAATCATCAATTTTCACACTCAATGAGAGAAGGAGTTCTCTTTCAGGGGTAAGTTTGTAGAAAGAATCCATTGAAAAGGGAGTGACTCGGAACTTTGTGGTTCCATGTTCAAATGATTTCTATGTTACATTTACTTCTCCATCCCTTTGTTTTCCCTAATATGCAAAGTCTTGCCCTCAATTACTTCACAAGGGAAAATCCGTCCAATGAATGAAATGTCTTTCGTTCCTAAGAAGAATGGTGATGTGCAAACTTGATATTGATTCCTCTTGTAGATGAGGTGTTCTATGGCATATATTACAAGGATGTGTTAAGCAGACAAACAAACAAAAAAGCAAAGGACTTATGTTCACCAAAATCTATGTAGTAGCACTCTTTTGAGGGGGAGAGGGGTAGGAAATAGTACATAGAAATAGGAAAAAAAGTAATTGTTCATTAGCACAGGCAATGGCAAGTTTCATTTGCTCTCTTCAGAAGGAGAGTCAGTGAGTGCCATAAGGGAAAAGGGAAAAGCAAAACTTACAGTCTTTTCTTAATCCAGACTTATTTAGGATGACTGACTGGTTCTTAATCAGGGAACAGTTGGGGGTGGGGGTAAGTGGGGCTGAATCAATCACTGCTCACTTCTTTAGATCTCTAGAGGTATGAGAATTAGTTACTGAAAGATCATGGTCAGGCTATTTAGCAAATATACTAGGCATATCACTAGAAGTCCCAAAGTGCTTAGGGAGCCCTGAGATCAGCTAATACAAGAATTTAGCCTGGGTTTCTCCCACAATCACAGAACCCCTATGCTTGAAGGGTAGTGAATGATCATTTTGTCCAACATAGAACTGCATGAAAATTCCCTAAATAATGTCGACAAGGATTCATATAGCTTCCATTGGAAGACAGAGAATTACGGGCAATCATTACCATCAGCTCATTTCAATTTTGGTCAGTTCTAAATTTTAGAAAGTGTTTCCTTCCATTGGTCCTAAATTGATCTCTTTGCAAATCCTGTCCACTACACCTTGGGGTGCTAAGACAAAAATATCTAATCTTTCTTCCAAATAACACACTTTCAATTATGATTTCCCAACAAGCCTTCTCTTCTCCATGCTAACCATTCTTACTTCCTTCAACTCTTCAACTGTTATCTTTATTTTATATGGTCCTGGTCATCTTTACATGGATGTGCTCCATTTTTCTAGTATCCTTCCTAAGATGTGTTACCCTAAGGAAACATAATGCCCCAGAATAATCCTACAACTCCAAATATTTTCATAGAATACTTATCTTATGTGATCTCTCTCACTGAACTATACCCAGACCACATAACCTGTCAGTGAAACTGTTTTCTCCTTCTTAAAAACAATGCCAGAGACCTTTGCTAGCATTAAGGGCTATTGAAAACAATGAACAAAATGAGAGCTTCAACTCTCATAATGTTCAGCCCTCATTACACTCAAGGTCATGTTCTGGGGCTAAAGTTTACAGGATGGACTGTGTGTACCTCAATCATAGCTGGTAGTGACCTCCGGTATAAACAGCCCTGAAAGTCATATGGTGAAGCAGAAAAGACTTTGGCCTTTAAGTCAGAAAATCCGGGTTTGCATGGCAACAGTGACATTTATTGGCTCTGTGACTTCAACCATCTGAACCTCAGCTTCCCCCAAGTCATCTGTAAAACAAAGATAGCAATATTCAACAATTAACTAGCAAAATTGTGGGGAAAACACTATATAAATATGAGTTGGTTATATGATTAATAGGGAACAAGGAAGAGAATGAGGTAATAATAGATGGTGGGAATATCATTAAGTGGATCCCTCTCATTGGACTAGATTTTACCCCTTTTCTGGCTCAGAGTCTCTAGTAAAGAAACATAAAAACCAGGGCCTCAACTCATTCCTCAGTGACACCCAATTCAATAACTGCAGGAGAGGGAATCTTATTAACTTTGACACACTTAGTGTTTGGAAGGATGGGGTTAGATACCATGAACGTACACACTAGTCAAAAAAGCCAAGACTACAAAGAAAATAGCAGCAAAACCAAGTTGGAAATATTCCATTTTCCTGTGTCCATAGGACACTTAGAGCAACTATCACATCTTAAAATAAAAATTAAAATGTTAAAAGCAACTTATAGAGTTGGCAGATCATGTCTAAATGGGAAAATCCAAGAGAGGTCTTTATAAACATACATGCACAAATGTACCCATGAACACATGGGTGTTCAGCAAATAGGGACACAAAAGAGAAACAATTGAACTTTAAAAACATACAAGGGATGGTTTTAAAAAGTCATTTAAAAATTAACAAAACAATGATACAAATAAAATATGATAAGGCAAATGAATCAGCTAAAGCTCTAAAAGCAACAGAAATAAGAAAAAGAAACAATGCAAGATTGCAATAAAAGATTGTACCTGAAAAAAGATAAAGGAAATATTCAAGAGAATGAATTAAGAATTGGCTGAAGTTGAAAAAAAACATTCACAAGACCCAATAAAAGTGTAGATTGAAGAAAATATATGATAAATTAGACTTGAAAATATTTTAAAATAATATTGAAGAAAAGGACTAATATAGATGATACAAAATAAAACGAAGATGTTGTATGTATATATATCCATATATACATAGCTAAATATATTTATATATGTGTATGCATACATATATATTATACATACATATGTGTGTGTATACATATATATATATATATATATGTATTCAAAAGTAGATAATTTCAGGCAAAACAAAAAGAAATATATTGAAAGACATTAGAATTCTGACCAAAGCCATAACCAATCTTTCCTGGACACTATTGGCAGTAATATATACCTTAGCTGTCAGTAGGGCTATTTGTTGTAGAGTTAGGCAGAGGTTGTCAGGCCTGGCCAATAAGCTCCAGTTATTACTTGTTTAACTATGATTCCTTGTTAGAAGGAAGAGTTCTGTTGAGAAGGGATAGAGAAAATTTTTAAAAGCTGTGATTTAGATTTTTTTTATTTTAAAGAAAATCGTCATATATAATATATGTGTAATTTAACATCTATTGTCAAAATATTATAAATCCAGGAAAAATAAGAAAGAGTCTAAACAGAACATTTTTTAAAAAGCTAAATCCATCTTTTTATATGTTTTGAAATAGTCTTCATAGGGTAGGTATTACTTTTTCTTTAAACATGTAAAAAAGGTGATAGGCTACCCAAATCCTTCTCTGTGAAAAAAAATATTATTTTAAACACTAAACTAAGTGAAGAGGAAGCTGAGAAAGAAAATTATAGGCCATTATCATTAGTGGGTATTGATGCAAACCTATGAAATAAAATATTACAAATAGAATGTGACAATACACCAAAAATGATCCATCTTGACCAAGTAAAATTTAATAAAGTGTAACTAAAGAGTCATTCAAAACTGAAGGGGGGCAATCATGCATCAAGTCATACAAAAAGAAAAAAGAAATAGAACTAAAATATCATGTCAGCTATAGAGAAAGCCTTCAGTAAAATATAGTGTTAATTATATTAGAAGATACTTTAAAATTTAAGAAAGAGAACATCTTTCAATAATATGTAACCATATGTTACTTTACGTACATTGGAGAAACAGAAGTATTTGAATTAAAAATAAAAGATCACATAAGAATGTCTTCTCTGTCTACTTTTAGCAAGAAAGCATAAAGGAGAAATCAAAGGAATAGGCAATGGGAATAAAGAAATTAGTATATACCTATATGTAGATGACAAGATTGCATATAAAAATCCAATAAAATTAATTAAAATGTAATGAAGTTAACAAACAAATTGTTGTAAAAGAGAAAGATACCAAATAAGGCAAGGAAGATCATTCGCATTTCTTTTTTCCAAAAATCTAGAAAAAATGATAGAAATATAACATCTTTTACAAGAAAATATATTCCACATTTGGGCATAGATAACTTCAAAATACGGTTTTGACAAAATAATTATTTGTGTTTTATAAGCATTTATTTTAATAGTTACTAAATTAATAATAAACATTTTAAAGTCTAAATCAAGACAACAATAACATAATTCTTATGAAAATATTGTCATATATTTTAGGTATTTTTCAGTGTGTTGTCATACACTTTTATATCAAAACTACTTTTATCAAAGTACTTTTATCAAAAGTATTGCAAACAACATGGAAAAGCTCACAAAGTCTTTGTATCTAGGGGGTCATAGAATGTCTTAATTCATGAGAAAAGGAGGAAAGATTATGTATCATCACTTTGTTCTCTTAAAGGCTGACATAAATGCAGTCCTTTAACTCAGAAGCTAGATAATTGGGCCTGTTCACTATGAACACATCCACTTTTCCTTTTCCAGCCATTTCCCTGCAATTATTATGATCTCGCTGTAAAAATGATGTATCACTCCAAATCTGGGTTAGGTACCCTGAGACAAGAATGCCAATATCAGGATCCCAAAGAGAGTAAAGACTTGTGAACAATATATGCAGCTTTGGTAAAGGCTATTTTCACAGATGAAAATAGTTACAATTTGTCATAAACTGTTTACTTGCAGTAGAATGGTTGGTTGTTCCCCTTTTCTCCTTTTTTCCTGCCCTATTTCTTTTTATCTGGAAAGTTATTTCATTTCATGTAGCTTTGTAGTCAGATAAACCTAGCCTTATGCAAGAAGCGTGAAGAGATCAAGTGCTTTATGGAAAGGGGAGCAAGAGTGAAAGCAAAATTGAGTATAAACAATTTAATAGCATTTGATTTGAAGCAATGTGGTGTGATAAAAAAGGTAGTGAATTTGGAAATCAGAAGACTTGAATTCAAATACTGCCCTAGCCACTTACTAGCTATGGTGTCCTTGGATGAATGAGTTAGTGACTTCATCTCGTTGGCCACAATTTTTTCTCATTTGTGAAGCTGATGAATTGGACTAAAAATTTCCAGTATGCCTTTCAACTCTAAGCTTGGGGAATTCAATCTCCCTTCCTACACTGAGGAATATACGTTTTCTGAGAGTCAAAAGGAACAGCCTTCTCCTTATGCCCAAATCCATGGGATCACAGAATCGGGAACTGGAAGCCTTAGAGATCAACCAGTCCAACTCCCTAATTTTACAAATGAGCAAACTCAAGCCCAAGGAGGGCAGTGGTTTGTTGAAAGTCATAAAGGAATAAAACAGGACAGCTAGGATTTGAATTCTAGGCCCCTGACTCCAAATCTATTGTCTTTTCTACTATACTATACTTTTTCATACTTCAATAATACTGTAATAACAGATATAGATAATGAGTTATGCCTCAGAAATTACTTCCCTCACACCAAAACGGTATAATGTTTAAATTGTCATCATCCCATTTTATGGAAGAGGAACCTAAAGTCCAATGAGATATAAGATCATACTTCTGGTCAGGGAATGAATTAGAAGAATTGAGAAGACTCAGGTCTTATGCTACAATGTCATTTACCCTGCACAATGCTGCCATCTACAGAAAAGGATGAGGCTGCTCTTCATGAGTCCTTGATCCATTATCATCTAGTTTCCTACATAGAAATGGTCAGAAAAGGGTTGGAATATGAACTTGGAGAGTTATGTTTTCTCTCATAAGAATAATGCAAACCTCAGCAATTTTTCTTGAAGAGAACGGTGATACTAGAATGATAAGAGAAGGTCACTAAAATAAATGTCTAATAAGAATGATAGAATGTCAGGGTGCATGGTTTTATTACTTTCAAGGCAAGGAAGGATTTGATTTATACCTAAGTTTATCCTTTTTTCAATAGACTTTTTTTGTAATGAATACTTCAATTCAACACATATCTAGCTCTTAAGTGCCTATTCTATGCAAAGTACTGTGCCAGGCTATGAGAGTAATAAAGCTGTTAGAAAAGATCCTATTCCTGCTCTTACAGAGCTGCCAACGGAGCAGGGACATAGGACCGTTACATAGAAAACAGTACATACTACTTAAGTCATGGAGGTACAAAACAAAGTCACATATGAGATGTGAGCAAGATAAGATCTATACTGGATGAGAGTTGGGTGTGCAGGGAAAGTACAGAGTTGGACTTTAAAAAATGAATCCAAATGCAAAAGCTGAGAAACAGAAGACAGAAATTAGAGAATAGAATAGAACAGCCATAGAGAATAGAATGGGGAAGAGCATAGAAGATAATAATAGGGCAAGATAAGGGCCATGGACTTTAATCAATGGGCAAATTGGAAGCCACTGAAGATTTTCTTCAGACTTGCCATGTGAATAAATGAAGGTACTAATTCTCTAAATTACCTGCTCATTAAAGGGCATAGCTTCACTACAATTCACACTCATGTTTCTCCTTTCCCTATGCTGATTAGCATTTATTTGGACTGAACATCAACCAATTGACCAATTACATAGAGGTTTATGTCTGTTGTTTGTCAACACTAAAGCAGAATTCTAAATATATACCTTCCCTAGAGGCTACAGGATCTTCTCTGGGACTTAAGTCTGGATTCAGTTGGTAGCCACCAAGGGTAGAAGTGTTTTGCTATGGATCAAAGACAAAGTAATCTAAGTCTTTTTAGAAAAAAATAAATGCATATTTTAATAAAAAGAATTTTAAAGGTATAATTACCAATTAATTAGGGAAAGATTGTATTTACATTATATATATGCACATATATGTTAAAATATTTATATGTATGTACTATCTCTCATACTCCTTAAAAACTGGGATTATTGCATTTTTTCTTTGTTAACTCTAATGTCAAGTACAGAGCTTGATATATAACATTGACATTATATATGTATATATATATATACTTAATATATGTTTAATAATTTTGGTTGATTGCTTTCATGCTTTATAAAACAGAAATACAGAAATTACAGTTTTAAAAAATAGCTACTGTTGGTTCCCCTCTAACCTCCATTAATTTTTATTATAGTTCTGAATATTCCCATCCACTATTATCCCATAATTCAACTACAAACATATTCTGAAACTTCTCTTATGGCTATGAGTCTCCCTAAGGCATCTGTGATGACCCAAGAACCTCCCTGGCACAGAACTGACTAGAGAAATGCTTCACCTTTGATGTCTCCAGCAACCAGGTTTCTTACTATATAGTTACCTATCTTGTCAAACTTAATAATTTTTTGGAGGGTGGCATAATGTATAAAGCACTGGGCTTGCAATCAAGATGATTCATCTTTATGAGTTCAAATCCAGCCTCATACACTAGCTGTGTGACCCTAAACAAATCACTTAACCCTGTTTGTCTAAGTTCCTCATCTGTACAGTGAGCTGGGGAAGGAAATGGCAAAAGTATCTTTGCCAAGAAAACCACAGATGACGTCATCAAGAGCCAGACATGACTGAAATGACCAAACAACAACAACACAAAATTTTGTTAGCTACCAACTCCACAGTAATTGAAGGCCATTTAGTAAAGATGCAGGTACGATATATTCTCCATCTCATACGTTCAAACATACCACAAAATACCCTTTAAATTACCTAATTAGACCACAAACTAGTTAACTAGGAAGGGCATCGTGACTTGAGTCACTTGAGTCTTTTACCTCAAAAGGCACCTCTTTTATGGGTGGCATCTTCTCATCCCTTCAACTGTTAGTGTTTCTCCATGGCAAAAAAATCTTTGCCTTTATTTTCTTTTATAATTATATCTGTATATATTGTGCCCCTCAATAGAATATAAGCTTCTTAAGGATTTAATGTATTTATAAGTTTGGGGTAGGAGATTGTTCAGAGAGGGAAGCAGAGGAAAACAGCCAACTGAGTGGCCTACCACCAAAGGTACTCAGCTATTTATTAAGTACATAATTAATATTATGAGTGCATATTTTGAGGATATACATGAGAATAAGAACATATTCCTTATCTTAATATAGCTTGCAGCCTAGTGATGGAATGTATGCTTCTTCCAAATTACCAACAACCTGGTTTTGTTGGTATAAATCACAACCTCTATACAAAATGGCTGGTAGCATTTCAATTGCAGTTTCCAAAAATCCTGCAGTCAATCTTGTGATAGGTATATTCAAACTTTCACTGGTCCTTGGATGACTAGTGGACCATCGTTGGGTCTGCACTTTCAGTCTTCCTAACTTAATAGCAATTCCCAGAATGTCCATCCTCTGAGTATATTCTTCAAGTATGTTTAAATAACCTCCATGGTGTACAGAGATGGCTAAGGTAGATTTATGCATAAATAAGTTATATACAAGCTAAAGTTTGATGAGAGAAAGAAGGAAAAGAAAAGATCCAGGCAAAATAAGCTAAGAAAATTTGAGGAAGAAGAGCATGCTGTCACCTCCGGGATTGGGAAAGGCTTCATAGTAGAGGTGATATTTCAGCCAGGCCTTGAAGGAATAAGAGGGCATTTAAAAAATAAAGCTGGCAGGAAGAAGACCTTGTATACTCCTGAGAAAAGGGGATGGGGGAGAAAAGGGCCTTAATCTGAGCACTCATTTGTATAGAGGACTCCCAGGAAGGACATTTGTCTAGTAATGCCAACAAGCAACTTTTCTGAAACTTCCAGTCCCAGATAGTTTCCTAGAGTACTGAGAATTTCAGCGACTTTCCCAGGACCACGTAGACAGTTTGTACTACAGGCAGAACTTCTGGGATACGTAATTTTTTTCCTTTCATTGCTTAAAATATTGGCATTTTGATAAATACTGCTTCATTTCATTTGGATAAGGTCATTTATCTCCTTTGAATTTGGGTTGCACATGTGGAATACACTTCAACCTGATTTTTTAAAAAGCTTTGAGTGATGAAATGTTAGGAAAAAAGGGAAAGGAAATAATCTTAATTACCACTTTCAGACGCTGAAGTCTAACACATATGGGAAAATGTTCTGTTAAAGGAAGCCTAGGAAACGTCCCAAGGAAATAGAGATTGTCAAATTTAAATTCAGCAAATATTGATAAAGCACTTACCTTAGGTGTGCAGAGCCCTGTGCCAGGAGGTGGGAAAGGTGAAATGTTAGATGACACAAACCCTACCCTTACAGAGCTTATGTTCTAGTAGCTCACAGACAGCATACATTTATTGGGGGAGGGGGAACCTAAACCCTCAGTTTAGGACTTCAAAGATAAAAGCTTTCTCCCTATGGAGTACTTGTCCATTATGGAGGAACAGCCACCTAATTCCAAAATTTGTAATCCTATAGTTATATTGTATGATGTGATTAAATGCAACAACATTATGAATGGGCTTACCCTCAGGATTTGTCTCTTGGCTATAGCAATTTCCTTTTTAATAGCTAATAATCACAATTCACATTTTTGGATTTCAATAGTTTTCTTTTCCATTCTTTTTTTGTTCTCTTTTTTCCACTTAGTAGTATTTTTTCAATTATATATAAAGATAGTTATCAACATTCATTTTTTATAAGATACTCTGTTCTAATTTTTTTCTCTCCCTCCGATCCTTCCTCACCAAGATGGCAAGAAATCTGATATAGACTATACATGTGTAATCATATTAAACATATGTCCACATTAGTCATGTTGTAAAAGAATAATCAGGGGAAAAGGGAAAAACCATAAGAAAGAACAAAAAAAGAGAGGAAACAGTATGCTTCAATCTGAATTCAGACTCCACAGTTCTTTCTCTGCATGTGGATGGCATTTTCCATCACGAGTCTTGTGGAATTGTCATAGATCATTGTATTGCTGAGAACTAAGTTTAGCAAAGCTGATCATTGCGCAACGTTGCTGTTACTGTGTACAATGTTGTCTTGGCTGTGCTCACTTCACTCAGCATCAGTTCATATAAGTCTTTGCAGGTTTTTCTGAAGTCCACCTGCGCATCATACAGTACAGTAGCATTCCATTACATTCATATACTACAACTTGTTCAGCCATTCTTCAATTCATGGGCATCCCCTCAATGTCCAATTCTTGGCCACCACAATAAGAGCTGCTATAAATATTTTTGTACATGTGGGTCCTTTTCCCTTTTTTATGATCTCTTGGATATAGCCTTAGAAGGGATACTGCTGGGTCAAAGGGTATGCACAGCTTTATAGCCCTTTGGGCATAGTTCCAAATTGCTCTCCAGCATGGTTGGATCCATTCATGGTTTTCAATACCTTAAGAATATTTTTCTCAGCTGTGAAGTAGGTAATATTATTTCCATTTTACAGATGGGTATGGTTTTGTCTATATTCCAAGTCCTATAAATTCTACCTCCATACTACGGAATTGTCCCAAAAGCCTTAGTGATAGTTTAAGCTTTAACAGCTTTAACAGACTTTTAGGACAGCCTATTTTTCTCACACTTATAAGTTGTGTGACCCTGGGCAAGTTACTTAGTCTGTCTGCCTCAGTTTCCTCATATGTAAAATGGGGATAATGATAGGTCACAGGGTTCTTGTGAGGATCAAATGAGATACTATTTGGTTTTTTTATTGTATACCGTAACAGCAAAATATTTTTGTTTGTATTTTTTTTCAATTTTTGTGTATTTATTTATTTTTGGAGGGGTGAAGGCAGGACAATTGGGGTTGTGACTTGCTAAAGGTCATACAGCTAGTAAGTGTGTCAAGTGTCTGAGGTCAGATTTGAACTCAGGTCCTCCTGATTGCAGGGTTGATTCTCTACTCATTGCTTCACGAAGCTGCTGCAGAAAAATATTTTTTATTGTTTAATATATTTAGTTTTCGACATTGATTTTTGCAAGAGTTTGAATTACAAATTTTCTCCCCATTTCTACCCTCTTCCCCACTCCAAGATGGTGTATATTCGGGTTGCCATGTTCCCCAGTCTGCCCTCCCTTCTGTCACCCCACTCCCTTGCCATCTCCTTTTCCCTTCCTTCTTTAAGGCAAGATAAATTTCTACGCCACATTGCCTGTGTGTCTTATTTTCTAGTTGCATACAAAAAACTTGGTTTTTGAACATCTGTTTTTAAAACTTTGAGTTCCAAATTCTCTCCCCTTTTCCCTTCCCATCCACCCTCCCTCCCTAAGAAGTCAAACAATTCAACATGGGCCACATGCATATCATTATGTATAACCCTTC
>JAQQSZ010010761.1:0-12424 GCA_028646595.1 Phalanger gymnotis
GCCCACACAGGTTTCACACCTGATAGGGCTTTGGGCCTGGGGCTTAGCGTTTAACAGGAGAAAGTACTTTCACCTTAAACAAAAGCCAAACTCCTCAAGGGCACCCGTTAAACTAAGCCCACTTTGCCTTACTGGCACACCATCCCCGGTAATACTGTTTTCTTGACAATACCGTAACTGATAGCTAGAGACTTTCTAGCTATTTGGAATGGTGTAAGGCATAATGAATGGTCTTTCTCATCCCCAAACACATAAGATGTGGGCTTCAGTTAGAGCGATAGTGGGTCCCAATAATGCGTCCTGTTGACTAGATTGATAGAGTGTCCAACTTTTGTGAACAGGGAAGGGCTCCCTTGATACAAAATAGATTTCTGGAAAAGGATAAATGCTCATTCTCAGATGTGGACTAGGGGTTGGAATGTAGATAGTAAAGTGTTATCCTAGATTTTCAAGAGGGAGGAGCTGATCATATAAATCATGACCTTAGCAAGAAGGAACATGTGACCAGGCCAAAAAAGCAATACTTTCCTTGGTTCTTTTGTTTTTTGTTGATAACTTCATGGCATATGTCTGTTTAGGACAGAAAACGGGGAGTATCAGCTTGAGCTCCAAGGCTCATAACATGATCTTGATGGAAGAAAGTGGGCCACGTCCATGAGCTATGAGCCAGGACAGTGAGAAAACCCCCCATAGTATTCCTGGGCCTGTCAGGTCCTGTCAGTCTTTGGTCACAAGGGTCTCATCATCATCCTCCTATTTTAGGAATCTTTCTCCAATACTTGATTGGAGTGTGGAGGTGAGTCTGGGTCCTCAAAGGCTAAACTAGGGGTGAAGAAGCTGTGGTCTTCTAGGTCCTCAGATGAAGCCTTTTGAATGAATCCAAGTTTTACAGAATAAAATCCTTTAATTCAGGGGGTTCTGTGAAGTTTGGATTCAAAGGGTTGCACTTGAAGACCTAGAGGGCCACATGTAGCCTCAAGGCCACAGGTTCCCCACTCCTGCTGCTAAACCAATGGCATATAAGCTAGTTGCCACCCAGCTTTACAGCTGGGGAATGATACTGTCTTGAGACTCCAACCAGTGGGAGGAGTCTGTGACTTGGAGACCCAGATGTTCTACTGGAAAACAGGCATGCTTTGACTATGTTGCAGAGTGGGTTCTCCCTACCACATGTAATGTTTTCAGAGAAGCCAAGTGCTTGGAAAGCCCATGTCATTGCAGACTGGACCCAGGGCAGGGGCTGCTCAGGCCAGGGACCTCAAGTTATGCCCCCTTCATCTGCCTTTGTATGTCCTTGTGCTGAAAGTCCTCTCACATTTTGTTTTTAAATATTTCCCTCAGATCTAATTGCTGCACTTCCTCAAATGTTTCTCATCTATGCAATCAGCGACTACTGCAATTAGAAGGCCTAATTACCATCTGAATACTTTATCTTCTTTCAAAAAACTCCATTGCAACAGAAGTAAAAAAAAAAAAGGCATAATGAAGACCCCAAATCTTCTTCCAGTCTAAAGCCACTTGTAATCACAAGCTCTTATTGTAAAAATTGTCAGACAGAGGAGGCCTTTGAAGGATTGTTCCATATTCAGCAGGAGTAGCAGCACCAACAAGAAGGACTAAACACAGGGCTATATAAAGAAAAACTGGGATGTCGTGGGGCTTGGCACCCAGGTGGGGAGGGGTTGGGAGAAGCCCCACTGGGGAGAGCCTAGCACCAGCCTCCAGCCTGTAGATGCAATGAGCTCGGGGAAATAGGAGCACTCTCCCCTCCCCTCTCCCTTACCTTGAATGTCCTACACTCCTCATGTAGGAGACGCAGCTAGGAGTGATACTGAACTAGATGAGTGGCTAGCTAGGAGATGTAGGTTCTAATCCTGATTCTACTGCTAACTTGATGTGCAGTTTGCAGCTATTACCCACTCCTGACCTCAGTTTCTCTATCTATAAAATGGAGAGCTTTTTAAAGTAGCCAATCTCTCAGGTCTGCTTCATCTCTAAGGGTCTATGACTCTACTTGGCCAACAAACTTCCAATTCTAGTGGACTTTTAATTACACCATGGGCATAGAGAACTAATATACACAATAATTTATGATAAGGGCATTAGGAAAGTGCAATATATCCTTGGACCATACACATTTTTGAGACTTTGGCTTTAAAAAAATATGCAGGGAAGATTAAGCAGTGTGGCATTACGAGAGGTTGGAGTGAATCAGAGAACCTAAGCTTCTAGTCCTGGCTCAGTCACTAATTTGATGTGACCTTGAGTCACTAGTAAACACTAGTAAAGTGTTTACTCAGTTTCCCATCTGTACTCAGCCTCAGTTTCCCATCTGTACAACAAGGGAGTGAGAGTACATGGCTTCCAATTAAATTCTTTTCACCGCTTATTAAGCACATTACATATAGAGAACTGTATTAGGCACTGAAGGAGGCATTTTAAACAAATAAATGACCCTACCCTCATAGACCTTGTGGTTTAGCAGTGAGGCAAATAACCCATAAAATGCTCACATATTTCAATGCAATGAAACTGGCCTCAGAATCAGGAAGACATGGGTTCAAGTTCCACCTTTGACACATCTTGACTTTGTGTGTGTGACACTGACCAAGTCACCTATGTCTGAGGGACCCAGACAATACCCTGAGGCTCTAAGTTGCAAAGCAAATGGTGGTCTGACTTCCCTATAGATAGATAACAAGCATTTATTAAGTGCCTACTGTGTGCCAGGCACAGTGCTATGCATTTTACATATATTACCTCATTTTATCCTTACAACAGCGTGAGGGAGGGGCTACAATTATTCCCATTTTTCAGAAGAGGAAACTGAGGTTGACAGAGGTTAAGTGTTGCCCAGGGTCATAGAACTAGTAAGAATCTGAGGCTGTATTTGAATTCAGGTCTTCCTGACCCTAAGTCTGTGCTCTATCCACTGTCCACCCAGCTGCCTATAGAGAAAAAGTCATAGATCTAGCTCAAATATATATATATAGATATATAGATATATACATATACATATATATATGCACATAACAACTATAACTACACGTAAACCTTTTAAGACATATATGTATATACATATAAATAAAAAGATGTGTTTGTGTGTATATATATATACATACATATATGCATACCTTAAATATATACATTTAAAATTCATATGGGGCGTATATATAAAGATATATATATACACACAAATATTTACATACATACATATATGTGTATTATGTATATGTTGTTCAGTTGTTTAAGGCATGTCTGACTCTTTGGGATCCCATGGACCATAGCACGCCAGTCCTGTCCATGGTGTTTCCTAGGCAAAGATACCACAGTGATTTGCCATTTCCTTTTCCAGTGGATTAAGGCAAACGGTGGTTAAACGACTTGCCCAGGGTCACAAAGCTGGTAGGTAACTGAGGCCAGATCTGTACTTGAGTCTTCCTGACTTCAGGCCCAGCACTCTATCCACTCCTCCACCTAGCGTAAAGATAGCATAATGACTAAGCTTGTCCTTAAAGAAGAGGTGTAAGAAATTATCTCACTCTGCTTCTTTGCAGATGTAGGGGGACTATAGAGGTGGAACACTTTACATACGACATCACAGCTTTTCAATATCTTGATAAGTTTTACTAAACATCTTTCCCCCTTTAAGATGTTTTCTTTATGATGGATGGCTCTCTGGTAGGAGGAGAAAGGTGGTATACAGTGGGAAATACAGGCAACATAAAGAGAAAAGAAAGAAGAAATGGCAGGTAAGTATCTTCTTTGTTTTCCGATGAGAAAATGGAGGCTCAAGGGACTAAACGACTCACCCGAGTTCATTCATTCTACTCACCAGGGCCAGAGTCAGGTTTTCAACCCAAGTCTCCTAATTCCAAGGCTCGTGGTATCTTTTCAGCTACAGGATACTGCCCAGATAGCTGCAACACACAATTACATACAATGGATGCTTTAGGAAGGGACAAAAGAAAATGCTATTTGAGTTCTGGGGGAAGGTCATTATTAACAGAAGGAATCAGGGAAGATTTCATGGAGGAGTTGGCATTTGAGTTAGACTTTAAAGGAGGGATAAGAATTTCAGAAGTAAATGAGAGGAAGAAGGACATTCCAGGGAAGGGGACAATGGGAGTTGAGGCATGAAGGGGGATGCTGGACCGTGGAATAAGTTGTATCAGTAAGGCAATAATAACAACATAGATGATAATTGTCAAAATGCCTGTGTGGTTCTTTATCACTAAGTATACAAGGCTCTCCACTTAGAAGATTGAAGTAAACCATTTATTCAGACCCCAGAGAACCATATCCCATAAGCCATTTATCCAATCTATCAGACCAGTACAACATTTCATACACAATATCACAAGATGGAGCCTCGCCATCCCAAAACCTCTCCAACCCCCTGCTGAGGTCTTCCCAAAGACAAACTCACAGTACAGCTATCACAGTCTGTTCAGCTCTAACTATCACGATGGCCATTGGCAGCCATAACTGCTCCCCCCCACCCCCATCTCTCTCAGCATTTCCTGTGACATAACTTCCTTTTCTTGTCAGGAAGCTCCTCCTACCACATGTGACTTAGGCTTCCTGTGATGTAAGCAAGTCACATGGCCTATCAATGGGTGGGAAAAATCTTCAAATCTAAATTGCTACTACATATGTGGAGGGAAGTAAAATAAAAAAGGTAATAGGGAGAACAATGCCAAGACTACTAATAATGAACATTTATGTAGAATTTTAAGATTTGTGAAGCTTTATACATATATACACATACACACACACACACATCTCCTCATCTGATCCTCACAACAGCCCTGTAAAGTAGGTGCTACCATTATTCCCATTTTGCAGATGGAGAAATTGTACCTGAATAAGTTAAGTGACTCATGCAGGGGCACACAGAATGGGAAAGGCCTTTAGAGATTCTGTTCTCCAGTCCATTTACAGAGGAGAGAATTGAGTTTCAGAGGGGTTGAGTGACTTGCCTGACGTCATCTAGGTAGCAAGTGACAGAGCCAGTGCTCTAGTTTCCAATGGAGTGAGTGCCCTTTACCTTCCTCAACAAGCCACTAAAGGTTTTTGAGGACAGCAGTGACATGACTGCTCTGTTGGTAGAGTTCTTTCAGGGTGAACAATCAGTCAATAGACATTTATGAAGCTCCTGCTATGTGATAGGCACTGTTGTTTTTTTTTTCTTTTGTTCTCTAAGAGGACCATGACATTAGGGAGGCGATGCCATGACATGCAAGTGAATTGGATTTAAGTGAGGGAGGGCTGTGCAAATTCACCAGCCTCACTTTTTCCTCCAGAGCCATCTGGGTCTGGTGGCAAAATATGGATCAGGACGACTGGTGATGGCACTGGGCAAGTGCTGTTCTGAGCACTGGAGATACAAAGAAAGGCAAAAGATGCTTCTTGCTCTCAGTCTAAGGGGGCGAGACAACATGCAAGCATCCATGTACAAACAAGCTATATGCAAGATAAATTAGAAATAATCAACAGAGGGAAGGTATCAGCATTAAGGGCAATTGAGAAAGACTTCTCTTAGAAGATGGGACTTTATTTGGGACTTGAAGGAAGCCAGGAGGCAGAGATGAGGAGGGAGAACATTCCAGGAACGGGGGATAGCTGGTGCAAATGCATGGAGTTGGGAGATGAAATATTTTGTGTGAGGAACAGTAAGGAGGCCAGTGTTTCTGAATGTGAGAGGAGGGAGATAAAGTATAAAAAGATTGGAAAAATCGGGAGAGTCAGGTTATAAATGACTTTGAATGCCAAACAGAGCATTTTATATTTTATCCTGTTAGGGAAACACTAGATTTTGTTGAGTAGCAGGGATAACATAGTAAGAACTTTGCTTTTGGAAGATGAGCTTGACAACTGAGTGTAGGATGAAATGGAGCAGGGAGAGACCTGTGGCAGGGAGACCAACTGCAAGCTCTTTCAATAATCCAGATAGGTTCCTCTGTCTCCCCCTCCCTAATTAGTTTATTGGTTAACAGAAACAATCATAGATTTAGAGTTGAAAGGGACCTTAGCACTTTAGAGATAATATGGTCATAAGATAATGGGTGTAGAAGGACAACAGAGGCGACCTAGTCCAACTCCTTTATTTTACAAACAAGGAAACTGAGGTCCATAGCAATTAAGTGACTTGCCCAAGGTAACACTGGTTGTAAGTAGCAGAACTGAGATTTGGACTTTGGTCCTTCAACTTTTTGTTCAGTGTACTTTCCAGCACACAAACTAAAGGGTGTATTATACTCTAATTTTGACAGTATGATACTGATGTTGATGGTGGAACTTTACCAGAGTTTAGTTGTCTTTCCATGCTGACTTTATTTGTGCTATGATAGTTTCTATTCTTTTGGTTTTGCTTCCTAATCTCTCTTTTGCATCACGTGAGTTTTCCCATATCTTTCTGAATTCTTCATATTTGTCATTCCTGTTACAATATTTATATTCATATATTTATAATAATATTTGTATAATATTTATAATATATTTATATATAACATTCATGTTATAATATTTTGTTACATCCATATACTGTACTTTGTGCAACCATTCCCCAATGGTTGGGTACTTCTTTGTTTCTAGCTTTTTATCACAAACGATGTTGCCTGGAACATTTTCACATATATGGGACTTTTCTTCTTGTCAATGACTTTTGATTGTATTCCTTCTAGTGAAATCTTTGAATCAAAGGGATGAACAATTTCATACTTTTTTCTTACACAGTTTCCAAATGTTTTCTGGATCAATCAAACCAATCATTAGAACCACCAGCAATAAATTAGTGTGCCTGTCTTCCCACAGACTGCCCAGCAATGAACTTTCCCATTTTTTGCTAGCTTGATGTGAGGTGGTAATTCAAGTTTATTTTAATCTGTATTTATCTGATTATTAGCTACTTTGTACATTTGAAGGTGATTTCCATTAGCCATACTCTAGAATTCCCAAGCCTTTGCCAATTCCTATTTTGGTTTGAATATAAGCTACCTTATATGATCTCTTTTGAAGCAAAACAACAAAATAAAGGTATATAGATGTATACTGAAAAATAGTATCAATTGTAGGCCATACTCAAGTTTCATACAAGTCAGATTATGGGAAGAAAACACAACATATAGTTACTTATAGATGATCATACCGCCTTAGATATATTTTTTCCAGTGACCACCATAATACCTTTATTATTTTTTCCATAGTCAATTTTGTATCTCCTCCACATCTTTTTCTCTTCCATGGCAGCCTAACACATGGAGAAGCCACCCAGCACAGTGAAAAGATCACTCTATTTGGAATCAGAGCATTTGAGTTTGAATCTGGCTTTACCATGTTCTTGTATGGTCTTGGATAAGTCATTTTAACCTTTGTGTACCTCAGTTTCTTTCAGTTTTAAATTTATGATTCCTTTGATATCCACCTAAGTCCTATTATCATTCCTATGACATTCTGTTGGACTTGTCTTTGTACTCATTAACATTTCCCAACATTTACCTCCCCTTTGCCCCCAGCCAATAGCAGATATCAAGTCTATTCTGACACTGACAGCTCAGCTCACCAATGACATTGATAGAAAACAAGGGCTTGCATAACTCCTCAATTTTCTAGAACTGCTGAACTAATTCTTAACTCCCTCTGGAGGTAGCTCATTCCATGTTCACAGACTTAAGAAAATTTCCCTTATATTGAGGTAAAATTTACTTTTATGCAACTTCTTTGCAATTCTGCCCTCTTGGACTAAATATAATCAATCCAATCCCTTTTATTTTTTCAATTACTTATTTATTTACTTTTAACATTCATTCTTGAAAACTTTGTTTTAAATTCTCCCCCTCCCTCTTGCTCCTTCCCTATACATTGAGAAGGTAAAAATATGATGCCAATTATATATATGAAGTCAGGTAAAACATATTTCCATATTAGACATGTTGCAAAAAATAAAAACAAGTGGCAGCTAAGTGGCGCAGTGAGTGGAGCATCAGCCCTGGAGTCAGGAGGACCCTGAGTTCAAATGTGACCTTAGACACTTGACACACTTACTAGCTGTGTGACCTTGGGCAAGTCACTTAACCCCAATTGCCCTGCCTTCCCTCCTCAAAAAAAAAATAAAAACAAAAAAGCAAGAAAAATTTAAAAAAAGTTTTAAAAAGTACACTTGAATCTGCACTTAGACTTTATTAGTTCTCTCTCTGGAGGTTGATAAGATTTTTCATGGGTCCTTTGGAATTGTTTTGAATCATATTGATCAGAACAGTTAAGTCTTTTACAGTTGGTTGTCATTAGGATATTGCTATTACTGTAGAAAATTTCTCCTGATTCTGCTCTCTTCACTTTGCGTCAGTTTGTACAGTCTTCCAGGTTTTTCTGAAAGCATCCTGCTCATCGTTTCTTACAGCACAATAGTATTCTATCACAATCATATACCACAACTTGTTTAGCCATTCCCCAATGGATGGGCATCCCCTGAATTTCCTATTCTTTGCCACCACACAAAGAGCTACTAGAAATGTTTTATGCCTATAGATAATCTTCTCTTATTTTTGATCCCTTTGGGATATGTAGTAGTGGTATTGCTCAGTCAAAGAATATGCACAGTTTTATAGCCTTTGGGTATTGTTCCAAATAATTTTTCAGAATTATTGGACCAGTTTACAAGGCTACCAAGAGTTTATTAGTGTACTTTATTTTTCCACATCCCCTCCAGCATTTGTTCTTTTCCTTCTTATTAATATTTACCAACTTGACAGGTGTGAGGTAGTATCTCAGAGCTATTTTAATTTGCATTTCTTTAATCAATTGCGATCAAGAGCATTTTTTTCATGTGACCGTAGATTTGCTTTTTCTTCTGAAAACTATCTATTCATATCCATTGTCCATTTATCAGTTGGGGAATGGCTCTTATTTTGTTTTTATAAATTTGACTCAGTTTGATGCAGTTATATATATATATTTGAAAAAATGAGGCTTTTATCAGGGAAACTTGCTATAAATGTTTTCCCCCAGTTTCCTACTTTTGTCCCAATTCTAGCTGCATTGGTTTTGTTTATATGAAACCTTTTTATTTTAAAGTAATCAAAATTCTTACTTCCTGTGATCCTCTCTACCACTTGTTTGGTCATAGGTTCTCTCCTTATCCGTAGATCTGACAGGTCAGTTTTTCTATGCTCTTTTAATTTACTTATGTCACCCTTTATGTTGAAATCATTTACCTATTTTGATCTAATTTTTTTTATAATTAAGATTTTTTATTTTTAGTTTACAATGCTCAGTTCCACATAATTTTGAGTTGCAGATTTTCTTCCCCGCCCCCTCCCTCCCCAAGATGGCATGGAATCTGATATATCTTCCACATATAACTTTACATTGAACTTATTTATACAATAGTCAAGTTGTAAAGAAGAATTATGACCAATGGAATGAATCAGAAGAAAGAAGAAACAAAACCAAAAAAAAAACCAAACCCAAAATCAAAAAGAAAGAGAAAAAAAAAAACAAAGTGACGAAAAAGGAGAGCAAACAGTGTGCCTCAATCTGCATTCATACTTCATAGTTCTATCTCTGGATGTAGATAGCTCTCTCTATCATGAGTCCTTTGGAGTTGTCTTTGCACCTTGTATTTCTGAGAAGAGTGAAGTCTATGAGTGTTAGTCAACACAGAATCCATATATCTGTGGTTGTGTATAATGTTCTCCTGGCTCTGCTCCGCTCACTCAGCATTATATTGTATAGGTTTTTCCATGTTATTATGAAGTCTGTATCATCCCTATTTCTTATCACATTACATTCTTATCCATTACATTCATATACCACAACTTGTTCAGCCATTCCCCAATTGATGGATGTCCTCTTGATTTCCAATTCTTTGCTGCTACAAAAAGAGCCACTATAAATATTTGTGTACATATGGGTCTTTTTCACACTTGTGGAATCTCTTTGGGATACAACCCTAGAAGTGGTATCAAAGAGTATGAACATTTTTACAGCCCTTTGGGCATAGTTCCAAATCACTCCCCAGAATGGCTGGAGCAGTTCACAACTCCACCAGCAATGTAACAGTGTTCCAATTTTCCCACATCCCCTCTTAGCATTTATCATTTTCCTGTTTTGTCATTTTAGCCAATCTGATGGGAGAGATGTGGTACTTAAGAGTTGTTTTGATTTGCATTTCTCTAATCAGTAGTGATTTTGAGCATTTTTTCATATGCCTATAGATATCTTGAATTTCTTCCTCTGAAAACTGTGTATTCATATCCTTTGACCATTTCTCAATTGGGGAATGACTTGTATTCCTATAAATTTGACTCAGTTCCCTTTATATTTTGGAGATGAGGCTTTTATCAGAGACACTGGTTGTAAATATTTTCTCCCAATTTTCTGCTTCCCTCCTAATCTTTGCTGCATTGGCTTTTTTAATACAAAAACATTTCAATTTAATATAATCAAAATTATCCATTTTGCATTTTGTAATGCTCTGTATCTCTTGTTGTGTCATGAGTTCTTTGCTTTTCCATAAATCTGATAGATAAACTATTCCTTGCTTTCCCAAATTGCCTATAGTATCAGCCTTTATTCCTAAATCATGAACCCATATTGACTTTATTTTGATATAGTGTGTAAGATATTGGTCTATGCCCAGTTTCTGCCCTAGTATTTTCCAATTTTCCCAGCAATTTTTGTGAAATAGTGAATTCTTATCCCAGAAGCTGGCCTCTTGGGGTTTATCAAAGAGTAGATTGCTTATAGTCATTGAGTACTGCGTCTTGTGTACCTATCCTATTCCACTGATCCACAGCTCTGTTTCTTAGCCAGTACCAGGTAGTTTTGATGACTGCTGCTTTACAGTACAGTTTAATATCTGCTATGGCTAGGCTACCTTCCCTAGCATTTCTTTTTATTACTACCCTAGATATTCTAGACCTCTTATTCTTCCAGATGAATTTTGTTATTATTTTATCCAGCTCTGTAAAATAATTTTTTGGTAGTTCAATTGGTATGGCACTGAATAAATAAATTAATTTAGTTAAAATTGTCATTTTTATTACATTAGCTCAGCCTAGTGTGCCAGTAAGGCAAAATGGGCTTAGTTTAATGGGTGCCCTTGAGGAGTTTGGCTTTTGTTTATTTTGTGAAAGTACTTTCACCTGTTAAGTGCTAAGCCCCAGGCCCAAAGCCCTATCAGGTGTGAAACCTGTGTGGGCGTAGATTAATGACTTAAGAGGGGCTAACTCCGGAACCAGTGGTCTCTGGTCTCTGGTCGTTGAGGTGAGGCTTGAGAACACAGAGGCGAGAAACTACAGCTGAAAAAAGCCAAAGCTGAGCCGACCTGTGTGTGGACCCAGGAGTTCGAGCTAGGACTTGAGGCCAGTGAATATGATTTATGCCATCTTATTTTTCCGTGGCTTCCTGGCTACTCTTGTGAGGCGGGCCTACTGGGCCTGGAGGCTTGTGATCACGATGTCGGAATGGGGAGGCTGGTTAGCTAATTTGTTGCTCTGGGGACTGAATAAATGTCTTGATGTCTTCTTCTTAGAGAATTCTATATACCTTGTGATTTTGAACCATTCAAATATATATATGATCCTTTTTGAGATCATAAATTCAGCCTTCCTACTACATCTAACCATGAGCAACTGATATTTTTCCATTTATTTAGATATGACTTTATTCGCATGAAAAGTTTCATAATTATGTTCATATAAACCCTGGGTTTGTCTTGGCAGATAAACTCCCAAGTATTTTATAGTGTCTAAGGTAACTTTGAATGGAATTTCTCTTTCTGTCTCTTGCTGTTGGGCTTTGTTAGTAATGTATAGGAATGCTGAGGATTTATGTGAGTTTATTTTATATCCTGCAACTTTGCTGAAGTTGTTTATTATTTCAAGTAGTTGTTTGCTTGATTCTCTAAGTAAATCACCATATCATCTGCAAAAATGATAATTTAGTTTCTTCTTTGCCTATTCTAATTCCTTCAATTTCTTTTTCTTCTCTTATTGCTATAGTAACATTTCTAGTATCAAAATGAATAGTAGGGGTGATAATGGACATCCTTGTTTCATCTCTGATCTTATTGGGAATGTATCTAGCTTATCTCCATTAGAAATAATGCTTGTTGATGGTTTTAGGTAGATGCTATTTATAATTTTAAGGAAGGCTCCATTTATTCCTATGCTTTCTAGTGTTTTTAATAGGAATGGGTGTTGTATTTTGTCAAAGGCTTTTTCTGCATCTATTGAGATGATCACATGGTTTCTGCTAGTTTTGTTGTTGATAGGATCAATTATGCTGATAGTTTTCCTAATATTGAACCAGCCTTGTATTCCTGGAATAAATCCTACCTGGTATTAGAGTATTATTCTCACGATAAGTTGCTGCAATCTTTTTGCTAATATTTTGTTTAAAATTTTTGCATCAATATTCA
>JAQQSZ010010762.1:0-12424 GCA_028646595.1 Phalanger gymnotis
CACTTTGTGGGTTCTGCAGCTCTAGAATTGGTTCAGAGCCATTTTTTTATAGGTTTTTGGAGGGACTTGGTGGGGAGCTCACGCCAGTCACTGCTTCCCAGCCGCCATCTTGGCTCCGCCCCCCTAATTATTGTTTAATTTCCTCTTCATTGGAGGTGAACTCACCGTTTTCATTTTTGGTTCTGGTAATTTCATTTTCTTCTTTATTTTTTTAAATCAAATTGACCAAAGGTTTATCAATTTTATCAGTTTTTTTTTTTTCATAAAACCAGCTTCCATTTTATGGGAGAGTTCATCTCATTCACATTCACAGTTATGATTACTATTCTGTGTCTTTTTCTCTGTCCTATTTCCCTTCTCTTTATTCTTTTATTTCTCCCTTTTAAGTTTCCCTATTCAAGTTTTTCTTTTGACCACCGCCTTCCTCAATTTCCTCTCCCCTTAATTCCCCTCCCTCATCTTACCGGTTTTTACTTGCCACTTCTTCCCTCCCATCTAACTACCCCCTTCCCTTTTCTTTCAGCTTTCCACTCCTACTGCTTGTAGACAGGTTTGATTTTTATACTTACAGATTATGTTATTGCCTTCTTGAACCAAATCTAATGAGAATAGATCTCTAATACTGCTCTTCTCCCTCTTCATGTGCCTCTTCATGTCATGTAATTTACATTTTCTACTTCATCCTTACCTCTTCTCTCAGAACTGCCCATATACATCTCTCAATTATATTTTTATCATTATATCAATATCCTTTTCAATTGTCACAGTAACTGGACTATTCTCAAGATTGATAAGTATCAAGGTAACTCTATATATCAAGGTAAGTCTATTTTTAAGGTCTTATTTTTTTTTCTGTATTTTTGGGTCCCCTTTGGTAATCTGTTGACTAATTTTTCAGGATTTTCTTGCCTCACTCTCACTTCTCATCCTAATTTTTCCTCCATTTCTTTTCTTTGATTTTCAAAATCCTTTTTGCACTCTTCAGTGCCTTGAGACCATTTCGTGTTTTTCTTGGAGGCTTCTGATATAGGAGCTTTGACCTTGTTTTCATCTGGCTGCATACCTTGATCTTCTTTGTTACTGAGTAAGCAAGAAAGTAACCTCCCATCGTCTTATTCTTTTCCCCCTCTTTGTTTATTTTCCTACCAATTATTTGACTTTTGAACTCTTTGTTAAGTGGAGGGTGTAACTGCCCCAAGTTTAAGGGATTTTGTTCAGCTCTTTTCAGAGGTATCTATAGGGACCTGTAAATTCTCAGTTCCTCCAAAGTGATGCTATCAAAACAGATGTGTTTACTCCTCTCCTAGCCTGCACTTTGGTCTGTGAGAAACCACAAGAACTCTTTTCTGCCCTGGAAGTATGAGGAGGGTTCCATCTCCACAGCTTCCAAGAGCTCTACCATGCTAGCCTTCTTCCTCACCCCAGGAGTGCCAACCAGGGTCATGACCCAGATCAGCCACTCAGTTTTCTTGCTCTCTGTAGTCTGAGAGTTCCAGAAACAGTTTCAATTGCTGCACTGGCTGCTACACCCTGGGCTGGGGTCAGACCATACTCTTCTCACTTTCCCACTGACCTTTGAAGCTATCTTTGGTGTTTGTGAGTTAAGTCTGAAAAATGCCACAGCTGCCAGTGAGTAAGTGCCCTAAGGCCTGTTCCAATCCTCTCTGGGCCAGCTTGACCCAGGCTAGAATGATCTCTGCTCCAAGAATGGTGTGATAGACTCTTCCTAAAAGCCTTCCAGATTGTCTTGGTCTGGGAGTCTGCTTCCCTCTGTTATTTTGTGGCTTCCATTGCTCTAGAATTTATTTAGAGTCATTTTTACAGGTGTTTGGGGGGAGAGCTCAATCAACTCCCTGCTTGTACTCCACTATCTTTGCTTTTCCCCCCTCCCCACCCTTTGTACATATTTATTTTAAGACATCCACTGGACATAGGCAGATGGAGATGTGAGACTGAAGGCCAACATTTTGGGGCAGAATAGATAGATTTGAGAATCATCTGCATAAAAATGATAATTAAATTCATTGGAGCTGATGAGATCACTAAGTTAAGAATGCTGAGAGACACCTCTTATTAGGGGGCATAATGTAAATGAAGATCCAGTAAAGCAGACAGAGGAGCAAGATAGGTCAGACAGGGAGGTAGAAGACACAGAAAAGAAAGGTGCCATGAAAACCTAGAGAGAAGAGAATATCAAAGAGGTGAGTGTGATCAGCAATATCAAAGGCAAATGAAGATTGAGAAAAATCCATTGAATTGGCAACTAAGATGTATTTGGTAACATTAGAGAGAATAATTGCAGTAGAATGTTAATGTTAGAAGTCAGATGTAAAGAGTTATGTATGTTGTTGATGTGTTGTTAATGCAATGGGAAGATCTTTCCCATCCATTAATAAGCCTATATGATCTGCCTGTGTCACATGAGTCCGTGGTGGGAGGAACTTGCCAAATGGATGGAGCAGAAAGGGGTGGAGCAGGAAAGATAGCTTGGGGATATCAGTGCTCTCTGCATTGGTAATGTTTATAGACTTCTTGGTTTTGGTTCTGTCTTCCATGAAGAGAGTCTGTTAAATTTTGTGATTCAGAACTACTTTGGCATATTCATAGCAGCTGCAGGGGCTGTGGGTATTGTATTGGTGCTATATTTGATGGCAAGGATGGGACTGTGAAATATAAAACCTCTACTTGGAGACAGGAAGCTTTTAGGGAAGGAAATGGATATCCCAGAAGTGTAGCAGTTACCTTATTCCTCCTTGGTGAGAGAATGGACTAAAAGCCCAGGATTCTGTGAAAACTGGGAACCGCAGCTACAGAAGGGAGAAACCAGAGATTTACAAAGATGTTTTAAATGAATACCAATGAAACTGGGGAAAGAACTGGCAAGGTTGTGTAGGAGAGGCTGAGTCTTGCTCACAAGTTATCTATCATATTATGTGTAAAAGTAGAGACAAGCTACTAAAGGAAAAAGTTCAGATGGTAACAGAGTTACCTGGTTTGTATGAGAAGCTTTCTGTGTTACAGCGTTCGAGATTCCCTTTAGAAGAGCAAGCTAGAAAGTTTCATGTTTTAGAAGAAAAAGCAGCTGTTACTTTAGCTCACAAAAAAAATGAACAAAAAGAAGGTACATGCAGCCCTTGCATGGTCTGGGATTGATGGGGGCCCATGCACCTGCCAGGAAAATGCATTTGAGGAAAATGAAACAAAGTTAAACTAGGAGGCTTTTAGGAATGCAGATGTTTGTCCAATACTACAAAAGAAACAGGAGAACTGGGGTGGGGCACACAGTATTTAAGGAAATAATTGAAGATTTTACTCAGCAAGAGGTCACAGATATTTTGAGTTGATTCACCCAAAAGATGGGAGAATTGGTAGTACCTTGGATTGTGAGAATCAGTGATGAAGGGGCCAGAGGAGGATAGATAATATAGATTATCTGAAATTTATAGGTATTTGTCAAAATCCTTTTGCACAGCAATCTTTTAGGGATTACTATATGCAAAAAGGTAACAATGAAACTAACCTTTTCGCTGTAGCTGCAGAAGGATGCGAAGAACAATATCCTACTGACTCTACATATCCTAGTGAAAGTAGACCCTGGTATTTGCTTAGAGAGTGTATGAAAAAGTTAAAGGAAGAGAGAATGAATACTGCAATTACTTTCAGAGACTCAGATGTGTATTATGGTACTCCCTTAACAGTCTCTCATAGAAATATCATAATGAAGACAGTTCCTGCTTATAAGCACCTAATTCTGACTCTACTAATTGTAGAAATAAGGAACCCTCTTTTGGAGGTTCTGGATAATATTTCACAGTTAAGTGACTTAGGGGAATGTAAAAAGATAAAGTTCCTCAAGAGAGAAGAGTAAATAGCCACTGGATTCAAAGTCAGAATAGATTAACCAAGAAAGAATTGCTTACTGCTCTATTAAAAGCAGGGATATATTTTGGAAGAATGGATGTTATTCCAACTAATGAACTACATAAGATGTACCTAAAAAAGAGACTTAATAATAGACCGAATAAAGAAGTAAAAACTGCCCCTACAGATCATCCTGAATTTTTGTATCCAAGTTTGTCATACCTTCAGGGACAACAGGAAATTGGCTAAGTCTCAGCTTAGATTAAATAAATATACTACAGTAAGGAAGACGGCACTTAATATAGTTTTAGTGGATTCATGGAATCTAGAAGTACAACTGACCCTATATTTATCCTGCTTGTGGTTACTGTCACCTTATTCTTTTTGGTTTTTCAACTTGTTTGCTAGATTTATTTCCTGCAGGTTTTGGTGACCTCTACTTGTAGATGCCTGACCACTTGAGCTGGATGTTACCCTCTGTCCAAGACTATGCTATGTCACCTCTGGACCTGACATTGCTCAAGCTCCACACACTGGGCCAAAGAACTGACCCCTTGATTGTAACCTCTGGGGCAGGGACAGCTCTGTATCCAAGTTCAACAGGAAGTAGCTGTGGGAGACCTTTGCTCTTTACCCCAAAGGATATGAGGCCTCATTCATTTGAAGGAGGAATGATGGGGTGCTTGTGCTAAAGCCCCAAACTATAATACTGTTTTATGTGTTTATTTTGTGTTGTACCTATTATATTGTTGAACATTTCTGTTGACACCAGCTACCCCTAAACTCCCATTGACCTATGTAATGGATGCGAAAAGTCTTTGGGCCAAAATATTGTTAATGTATTGTTAATGCAATGGGGAGATTTTTCCCATCTGTTAATAGGCCCACGTGATCTGCCTGAGTTACATGAGCCTGTAGTGGGAGGAGCTTGACAAATGGGTGGAGCAGGAAGGGGTGGAACAAGAAGTGAGACAGAGTAATCAGAGCTTGGAGAGATAGCAGGCAGCTGGAACTAGTGTGAGTGAGAGAAGGAGTTATTTTGCTTAAGGGAATTTGTTTCTTCGAAGTCCTTAATGGAGGGAAGATTTGGAATATTGGTGCTCCCTGCATTGGTAATATGTACAGATTTCTTGGTTACTATGAAAGATTTCTTTGTTGCTGTGATGGATTTCACTTTCTGGTGTTTGAATAAATGTTTCAGTTTTGTCCTCCATGGAAAGAGTCTGTTATATTTTGCTATTCAGAACTATGCCGGCATATTCATAGCACCCACAGACTCTGTAGGTATTGCACAGGTGCTACATTATGAAGAGAGTAAGAAGAAAGAAAAAGAAGACACTTATTGTAGAAGACCATTTCCAGGAATTTAGCTACAAAAGGTGGAAGAGATATACACCAGGAGTTAGTGAAGATGGAA
The DNA here is from genome assembly GCA_028646595.1 of Phalanger gymnotis. NCBI lineage: Eukaryota > Metazoa > Chordata > Mammalia > Diprotodontia > Phalangeridae > Phalanger > Phalanger gymnotis. The sequence goes on from JAQQSZ010010762.1 coordinate 5,279, forward strand.
GAATCAAATGAGGGTTTTTGGTTTATTTCTTTTTTCATGATGGGGAGATATGGGAAGGTTTACAGGCAGTAGGGAATGAACCAATAGATAAAGAGATTGAAGTTAAGTGTTAAAGGAGGAAGACAGAGGGGCAATCTGTTGAAAGACATAGGATGAAATGAGATTGCTTGACCATGTAGAGGGATTACCTTTAGCAAGGAGTAAGGCAACTTCATTTTTAATCCCTACCTTCCTAGCATCTTGTATAGTGCAGATTAAGAAGATAAATAAAGATACAGATACAGATGGAGAAAGATAGATGGAACCATATAATACACACACATACACACACACACATGCATGCACACACGATAAATGGGTGCATATATACCCCAAAACACACATATACACATATAGAAAATGATTAATAAATATATGGAATTGCATTGCATAGCAGATATTAACTTTCAAAAGGCAGTAAATATTACTTTCATCGATCTCATTTTTTTTTAACAGAATGTAATTTTGACATTTAAGAAACTCAGATCACCGTTTATGAACTTCATGTCCATACCTAATCAAATGATTGATAGATTCCCCAACCCCTGATAGTCCATGTCTTCGTTGTGAGATGGTTAGCAATGAGTGACACCTGAGCGAAGGAGTTTAGATAGACCTTTTGGGGCAAACCTTTGATTTCAGTTTACTACCTGTATGAGGTTGCACTCTCCAAAACTTAAGGGAGATTCTTTTTATTCTACCTGCAAACTGAACACATACAGTTTTTGTGAAATAGCCATAGAAGAAACTACTAGTTCACTGGAAACTATTAGGATGTAGGACAAAAGATATAATTCTACAGAAGTAGGATGTGCCACCAATAGGAATGCTGTAGGCAGAAGCAACAACAATCCTTTAGTATCTAGTCTTCCTTCATTCCTTCCTTCCTTCCTCCCTCCCTTCCTTCCTTCCTTCTATCCTTCCTTCCTTCCTTCCTTCCTTCCTTCCTTCCTTCCTTCCTTCCTTCCTTCCTTCCTTCCTTCCTTCCCTTCCTTCCTCTTTTTCTTCTTGCTATCTTGTTTTCTTTCTTCCTTGATTTCTTTCCACATCCATTAATCACAGATATTTTCATTCGTTCATTCAAGAAGCATATATCAAGCATCTATTATATGTCTCACCTCCACTTTTGAGAATGCCAGTTTCCTTCAAAGCTGAGCTTATATTCACACGTCATCCCTTACATGTGACATTTTCTGATCCTCACATTACTAAAACCTACCCCCCAACCTTTATCACTATTTGCTTTGTATATTGAATTGTTCATTTCCGTAGAGCCTAGCATAATTCTGGGCACATAACACAGGTCCTCAAAAATACATGTTTGTTTGTTGATTAATTGTTAGGAACTATGTAAAGTTCTTGTAGACAAAGACAGAATTGAAATTATTCCTGGCCTGATAGAGCTTAAGAACCCCAGGCAATTTTGTCTGGAATATTTACTCTTCAGAAACCGTCCTCTTAACTTCTACCATAAACATTTTTGCACCTTCCATTGGAATTTAATTCCAGGGCTTTCCATAACAGAATGTATCTCACATTAGTGAATCAACGAAGAGTTTCATGACCAAGACTTCTGCTCATTATTCACCAACATAGAAATGTTAGCTATTTTATTTTACTCCTTCTGACTCCTTACTCCTTCAGACTCCTTCTGAAGTCAGATTACATTCTAGAAAGAATGTAATTAAAAATGACAATTTCTAATGAAAAAGGGGCAGAAAATTATTTTCCTGGAAAGCAGTGACTTCCTTGAGCTCCACTCCAGGTCCCTCCAAAAACCTATAAAAAATGGCTCTGAACAAATTCTAGAACTGCAGAACACATGAAATAACAGAAGGAAGAGGGGCTCCAGCCCACAAAAGGCTGGATGGTGACAGGGATCATACAGTACTGGGAGCAGAGAAGAGCAGAGCCCAGCGTGGGCTGCACCAGGACCAATCAGACTGGGAGCCAGGTGGAACAGGCCCAAGCACCCTGAGTCAGTGCTCTGTGGCAGATACTGTGTTGGTAAGCAAAATTACCTTGTTTTCTTTGAGAAACTCAGTGTATTTCATTGAGCCTTGCTAGGTGCTAAGCCCCAGGCCCAGAGCCCTATTGGGCATGGAACCTATGTGGGTGTGAATTGATGACTGAGGTGGGGCCCAGGGTGGGCCTGGCTGGTGGGAGGTGTTGACTCCAGAACCATGCCCTGTAGGGTGTTGACCTAGTCTATGTGGATGCGAGCCTCCCAGGGCCCTAGGGGGAGGGGCCAACTCAGGAATCGATGGGCTCTGGTCATTCAGGCAGTGCTTGGTGACGTCAGGAGCTCGATGGAAGGAGAGAGGACAGCTTGGGGATTGATTTTCTGTTGGAGCCAGAGACAGCTACAGCCAAGGCTGAAGATAAAGCTGAAGACTAAGCAGGAACTGTGGAAGCAGAGTCAATCCAGAAGCAGAGCCGACCTGTGTGTGGAAAGAGGAATGCCAAGCAAGGACTTGAGGCCAGTGGGTAATCTTTTTACCGGAGAGGGGAAGCATGAATGTGATTTGGTTTAATACCATCATATTTTTCTGTGGCCTCCTGGTTACTCTTGTGAAGTGGACTTATTGGGCCTAGAAGCTTTTGATCAAAATATCAAAATGGGGAGGCTGGTTCTTGGGTCTGTTACTTTGGAGCCTGAATAAATGCTTTAATTCTTCTGCCTTCTACTTAGAGAATTCCTTATATCTTGCGGTTCTGAACCATTCGGACATATGTATGATTCTGTTTGAAATCATAAATTCTGCCTTCATAATATATCGGGTGATGATATGGATGGGGTCACTAGGTATAAGATCTCTATTTAGAAGCAGAAGAACTTCAGAGGAAGAGATGAATATCCTAGGGTGGGAGGATCCATTTTATTCCTCCCTAGCAAAGGAATTGGCCAAAAGAGCTGGACTCTGTGAAAACTGGGAACCAAGGCTACAGAGAGGAGACCCTACGGATTTGGAAAGGTGTTTACAAGAGGTTGGAATTCAGTCAGGGGCATCACTATCTAGGCAAAGCTGGATAATGTTATCAGCCTACCAGCTAGTATATGAAAGATTGAGATTAAGTGAAAGAGATGGAGGCACTCCTACCCCACGGCAAGAAGGGGAATCTCATAGGGCAGGAGAACAAACTGCTGCTCAAGAATCTGCTGACTCAAATGAGAACTTTGCTATTAATGTGGCTAGGAGCAATGGGAGGCCAAATAAGCCAAGAGTGCATTCCAACTCAGCCCAGGCCAAGCCTGACTGCCTGCTTTGTCCTTGCCATGGTGGCAGGGGAAAGGAGTGGAGAGAAAATGAGACAATGTTAGGGGCTGAGGCACAAAACACTACTAGGGTTCGGGACGTCCCTGGCATTGAGAATGAGAGATGGCTAAATAATCAAACAGATGTTCGTCCCATACAAAGGAGGAAGACAGAAACCCAAGGTGACAATTCAGTTACATGGGAAATTCAGGAAGATTTTTCACAGCAAGAGGTCACAGACATTTTGAGTAGGTTCATCCAAAGAATAGGAGAACCATTAATATCTTGGATGGTAAGACTCAGTGATCAAGGGGCCAGTGGAATATTAGTAGATAGGATGGATTGTATGAGATTCATAGGTATCAGCTGCGATCCTCTAGTTAAGCAAGCTTTTAGGGAATATCAGCAAGGAGATGGTGCTAGCAGGACTACTTTGTTGGTGTTAGCTGCTGAGGGATGCAATAAGAGATATACTACTGATTCTCTGTGGCCCACCGAGTATAGACCCTGGTATTCACTTAGAGATTGTATCATGAGACTAAGGGAGGAGGTAATGAAGACTGCTATCATGACAAGAACTGCAGACAGATATTACAATGATCCCATGGGAATTCCTCATAGGAATTTGATAATTAGGACAGCTCCCCCTGCTTATAAACACCTAATTTTGAATCTGTTACTCGGGGAAGTAGGGAGCCGTCTTGCAATGGTGATAGATAAGATTTTACAGTTACATGACTTAGGAGACTCTGGAAGGGATAGATCTCCTGGAGAGAGAAGGGTGAATAGCCAGCGAATTTGGTGCCAAAATAGAGTTACAAGAAAAGAAATGCTTTATTGAGAGCAGGGGTAGGCTTTGAAATGATAGATGGCATTCCCACCAACGAACTGTACAGAGTGTACCGAAATGAAAGACTCAATAACAGAAGAAATAGGGAAATAAGAACTGCTCCTGCAGACACTACAGATTTTGAACCTTCATACCCAAGTGAATCACAAGTTAGTGAATACTAGGAAACAAGCCAAGCCCCAGCCCAAATTAAGGAAATACAAAGGCTGGATTGCAAACCTCACATTAACTTGACCATATATTGGAAAACTGGGTCAAGTACGGCAACTAAGGCATTAATAGACACTGGGGCTGAGGCCACTGTTGTCTATGGAAATCCAGACAAGTTCAGCCATGGAACTCCTATTACCATCACAGGATTAGGAGGGGCTAAAATATCAGCCAGACAAGTTAAATTGATGATGAAAATTGGACAGTTGCCCAAGAAAGAATATAGTGTGGGTATTGTGCCTATTCCTGAATACATCATTGGAACAGACATATTGAAGGGTATGATCTTAAATTTTCCTGAAGGGAAATACCTATTTGCTGTGACGAAAATAGGCATTAATGCAGTCTTAGTGGGAAAAATAAAGATGGATCCAATCACTTTGCCCAAACCTTCTGAAGTAATTACTTTGAGGCAATATCGTGTGCCAAGTGGGCAAGATGAAATTGCCAACACTATAAGAGAATGTGTTGAAGCAGGAGTGTTACTCCTCACAACTACTCAATGGAACAACCCTGTCTGGTCAGTCTGAAAGTCAGATGGAACATGGAGGATGACAGTAGACTATAGGCAGCTGAACAAAGTGACTCCTCCCTTGTATGATGCTGTTCCAGACATGGTTACTTTAATAGAGAGAATACAAAAACATGAAGGGACTTGGTATGCAGTTATTGATTTGGCCAATGCCTTCTTTATGATCCCAATAGACCCCAAGCAATGGAACCAGTTTGCTTTTACTTGGCAAGGCCGACAGTATACATTTCCATGCCTGCCGCAAGGATATATTCATAGCCCAACTATTTGCCACAGGATTGTAGCCGAGCATTTGGACGAATTAGAGTTACCTGGTGTACAGCTTACACATTATGTAGATGACATCATGATACAGGGAAAGAATATAAAAGAAGTGGAGGAGAGTGTGGCACTATTAATTGACCATATGAAAGGCAAAGAATGGGAAAGCAACCTCGCAAAGTTTCAAGGGCCAGCTCAAACTGTAAAATTCTTGGGGATATAGTGGAATAAAGGACTGCGAGAAATTCTCCCACAAGCTCAACAAAAAATGTAGGATTTTCCCACCCCTGCTAATAAGAAAGAGGCCCAAAAGTTCATAGGACTATTTGGTTATTGGAGATGCCACATCCCATATTTGGAACAGATTTTAAAACCCTTGTATAAAGTCACCAGTCACCAGAAAGAAATACGAATTTGATTGGGGACTTGAACAAAGTAGAGTTTTTGAGGAAGCAAAGGCTGCAATACAATTAGCTCTGGATTTATAGCCTATGCAAAATGGGCCAGTGGAGTTACAAGTGACTGTACAAGATGACTATGCGTATTGGAGTCTGTGGCAAAAACAACAGAGCCGAAGTGTACCTTTAGGCTTTTGGTCAAGGAAACTGCCCTCATCTGGAATGCAATATACAGCTTTTGAGAAGCAGCTGTTAGCTGCATATTGGGCTTCAGTAGAAACTGAGCAACCTCTGGGTCATGAAGTGGTATTGAGGCCTGGAATTCCAATTATGACTTGGGTAATGAGTACACCAGCTTCTCACAGAATTGGACATGCACAAGAGGCCAGCATAATCAAACAGAAGTTGTATATTCAGAATCGGTCCAGAGCAGGCAAAAATGGAGTTTCTGCTCTACATGAATATGTGGCAAATATTGACACTGAGAGGAATGAAAAACTCCTTGAATCTGAGCAACAGATGGCACCATCCTTAGTGAAATGGAATAATGGATATGATGGACTAAATGAAGAACAGAAGAAACATGCTTGGTTTACTGATGGGACAGCAAAATATTTGGGACAGAAGAGACATTGGAAAGCAGTAGCCTATAACCCCTGTACTAGGTGAACTCTTGAAAGTTCTGGGATAGAAGTAGCCAATATGCTGAACTGATGGCAGTGCATCAGGCCATCAAAACAGAGAAAGGAGGACAGTGTCATATATTTACTGATTCATGGGTGGTAGCTAAAGGGTTAGCTATGTGGATGCCTATATGGAGGAATGAGAACTGGGAGAATCGTAGCAAACCTGTTTGGGGTAAAGAGTTATGGGAAAATATATGGGATACATCTTTGGTTACGGATATGTCAGTTTTTCACATTGATACTCACACGACCCTGACCACACCAGAACGTGAGTACAATGCACATGTGGATCGACTAGCAAAGATTGCTACCGAATGTATGACCCAGCCTTAGCAAGATGGGTCCACTAGACCACCGGCCATTTAGAGGTCCAGGCCACCCATCGATGGGCACAGGATCAAGGTATCAATATCTCTCATGCATTCTTAAAACAAATAACAGAGGAGTGTTGTATATGCCAATTGGAAAAAAAAACGAACTCTTCCTAGGATAGTAACTGGAGAAATAGCAAGGGAAAAGTTCCAGCCCAAATTTGGCAGACAGATTATATTGGCCCACTACCCCAGGATAAAGGATGTAAATATGTATGTACGTGTGTTGACACCTATTCAGGTGTACTAGTGGCTTGTCCTTATAAGGACACAACTCAGAAAACACCAGTAAAACCCTAGATATTGTAAGTTTATACTATGGAACCCCAATGCAGATTCAAAGTGACAATGGGTCACATTTCAAGGGCAAAGAAGTGAAAAGATATTGCGTGTTGAATAATATCTAATGGATATATCATATTCCATATTACCCACAAGCATCTGGGCTAATTGAAAGAATGAATGAATTGTTGAAAGAACAGCTAAGAAAATTAAGCTCTAATAATTCATATTGACATTGGAAGGATAATTTGCCTATTGCC
>JAQQSZ010010763.1:0-12424 GCA_028646595.1 Phalanger gymnotis
GCCCAAGGTTTTAAAAAAATAGATGTTCAAAAGTAAAAAAGTTTTTTTTTTTTCATGCAACTACAAAATAAGATGCACAGGCAATGGGGCATAGAGATTTATCTTGCCCTACAAGAAAGGAAGGGAAAGGGGGATGGGAGGGGAATGGGGGGACAGAGGGGAGGGCAGACTGGGGAACAGGGCAACCAGAGTGTACACCATCTTGGAGTGGGGGGGGAAGGAAATGGGGAGAAAATTTGTAATTCAAACTCCTGTGAAAATCAATGCTGAAAACCAAACATGTCAAAAATAAATTAAAAGAAAAAAAATAATATGAATTTCAGTTTTGTGTTACTCTTCTTTTGACTTAAGTTTTTGCAGTCATTGTGTATATTTCTTATCTGTGTTTGATTACTTGAATGTTTACATGTTTATATTTTTCCTGTATATAAGATCTTTATGTGATTGGTCTCCTTAGGTTATACACCCAACAGGGGTTCTCCGAGGCAATTTCTAATTTCCCTGTTGGCATTTGTGAAGCATACTATACTGCATAGTATAGTCATCAAGACATATTTACCAAAGTGACTTAATGTTAGTATTTCCACATATTTATTTTAGAATGGTTACAGCAGTTTGCAGCTCAACTTATTTTCAGGCAACCCTTAAATTATTGAATTTTTTGTTATCTTTGCCAATTTGTGGTTGTGAATTAAACCTTAAAATTTTTTAAATTTGCGTTTCTTTTTTTTATTGGTGAATTGGAGAAATATTACATATGGTTGTTGATAGTTTGCAGTACTTCTTTTGAGAACTATATCATTTTTGAGTGTAAGAGTTTAACAAGGCCATTGATAAGCTGGAAAACATTAAAACGTTCAGAGGAGGGAAGCCAGAATGGTGAAAGGCCTTGAGTCCATGTCATAAGAATCAGTTGAATGAACTGGAGATGTTAGCCTGCATAAAAGATCTGGGGTGGGGGGGGGGGGAATGATAACTGACTGCAAGACAACCTTCAGCTGTCATTTCTAAGAGGTTCTACTTAATTCTATTTGACCTCAGAGACAAATCGGAAGAAGAAACAGTGGTTAGATGTTGAAGAGTTGATTGAGTGACTATAGACTATGTCTAAAACATTTTTCCTATCAATTAGATATCTACAAAAATGAAATAGGCTGCCATAGGTAGTGGTGAATTTCTTCTTATTAGAGAAAGCACAGGCTAGATGACCAATTTCAGGTTATATAATTTATTCGTTAATTCATTTATTCAGTTAGTTTTAACATTCATTTTTAAACTTCGAGTTCCAAATTTTTTCCCTTCCTCCAGGCCATCTCCCACCTGTTGAGAAGGCAAGCAATTTGATATCAATTATACATATGAAGTCATTCAAAACACATTTCAATATTAGTCATGTTGTAAAAAAAGAAAGCAAGAAAAATAAAGTGAAAAAAGTTTGCTTCTTTTCCATATACCCTTCAGCTCTTGTCATTTTTCTTTTCTGAAATATTAGCCAATCTGATTGATATGAGGTGGTACCACAAAATTGTTTTAATTCACATTTCTCTAATCATTAATGATTTAGAGCATTTTTACTTTTAGTTTTGATTTATTTTTCTGAAAACTGCCTGTTCATATCCTTTGACCATTTATCAATTGAGGAAATTGCTCTTGTTTTTATAAAGTTGGCTCAGCAGAACCAGGGGAATGCTGTACACAGGAACAGTAAGATTGTGCTAACTTTGCTAGTCTTAGCTGCTCTGAGCAACGCCAAGATCTAAGACAATTCCAAAAGACTCATGCTAGAAAATGCTATCCACATCCAGAGAAAGAACTATGAAGTCCTAGTACAGATCAAAGCATATCATTTTCTCTTTCTTTTGTTGTTTTTTTTTGTTTGTTTTCTTTCTCATGGCTTTTCCTTTTTGTTCTGGGTTTTCTTTCACAACATGACTTAAATGGAAATTTGTTTAATATGATCATGCATGTATAGCCTATTTCAGATTGCATGCCGTCTTGACGAGTGGGGAGTGGAGGATGAGTGGAATTTAAGAACTCAAAATCTTATAAAAGCAAATGTTGAAAACTAAAAATAAATCTATTAATTAAATTAAAAAATCAAGTTGGCCCAGCTCCCTATATATTCAAGAAATGGGGCCTTTATCAGAAAAAACTTTCTATAAAATTTCCTCCAGTTTCCTGATTTCCTTCTAATTTTGACTGCATTAGTTTTGTTTGTGTAAAACCTTTTTAATTTATGTAATTGAAATTATCCACTTTACTTTCCATGATCTCCTCTATCTCTTGCTTGGTTATCAACTCTTCCCTTTTAACAGATCTGACAGGTAAAATTTTCCATGCTCCCATAATTTGCTTAAGTTAGGATGCTTTATATCTAAATCACGAATCCATTTTGACATTATCTTGGTATACAGTGTGAGAAATTGATTTATACCTAGTTTGTGCCAAACTGCTATCCAGTTTTCTAGGTAGTTTTTGTCAAATAGTGAGTTCTTGCCCTCAAAGCTTGGATCTTTGGGTTTATCAAACACTAGATTACTATGGTCATTTACTACTATATATTGTAATCTAGACTAAAACTAAAGTTTTAAAAATATCTCCTCATATTTTCTTACATTTTCAAAATATGGATTTTTATCACTAACAACATTGATTCAAAATTTTGCAAAAAATATTAGCAAAGAGGCTATGACAATAAACATGCATTAATTTGATGTTATCTTACATTTATTGATTTTAAAATTTATATCACCTAATTTTCCAAATATATCGATTCTAGCTCCTTTTCTCGATGAACTATCACCTACAATAAATCCTGAATGCAACTGTGAATAGTAGCTTCTGATGTTTCTTTTTGTTAATATTTTGCCTTGTTCATTTGATATTTTGTTGATTTTGTTTTCTTCCCTCTTTTTTTTTATCAAATTAGCTAACAGTTTATCAAATTTATCATCAATTTTAATTTACTTATTTTTACATAATTATTCATCATTACCATAATTTGTTCTTTGACCTGCTTATTACTTAGGATTTATTTTGTTATCTCTATTTGGGTCTTTAGTTATTGTTTATGCTTCCTCAACTGATTACTATTTTTATTGCTTTATGGTCTGAAAGGGATGTATTTACTAGCTCTAGTTTTTTTTTATATTTATTTGCAAATATTTCTATGGCCCAACATGTGATCAGTTTTTAAGTACCCCATGTGGTGCTGAGAAATTAATATACTCTTTGGCAATTTCATTTAGATAATGCCATAAATCTTTGAGCTCTAGGGCTTCCCCCCAAAATCTACTCAAATCTGTATTCCTCATTTGTTTATCTTTATATCTGAAACTGAGAAAGGATAGTAAAATTTCTGACTATTATTGTATTACTCTCTCTCTCTTTTTTTGAATTTGATCTTTCCTGTATGAATTTAGGTGCAAAGGCATTTGGAGTACACAACTTTAATATTAATACTACTTTCTCAACTTTTATTTCTACCAACATAATTTCCTTATTTATCTCTTTTTATGTTGTATTTTTTCCTTTGTCTGATAGAATAGTTTTAATTCAGTGCCTGCCTTTTATATTCACATCGCGAATAATAATTTTTCCTAGCCTCTTATTTTTATTCTTTGTATGTCTTTATTTTTTAAGCATGTCTCTTTTAAGCAAGAGATTGTGGAATTTTCTTTTCTTATCCAATCTATCATTCTTTTGTTTTATTGGATTCTTTAATCCACTGATATTTAAAATTGTGAGAGATAGGTTTATACTTTTCTCCATTTGTCCATAATATTGGTTTGTTTTCCTTGAATTAGAATCCCACCTGTTCTTTGCAAAGATGATGCTTTTTCTCTCGTTATTTTAGCTTAATATTATTATCACAAGTTCTCACCCTCTCCTCCTTAAGTCCCACTGTTTGTTGCTCCTTTCTCTAAACTTGACTAAATCTTTTATCTTTCTTCCTTTTATCAAGTTATCTAATTCCTCCCTTTTTTCCCTCTCAGCTAAGTAGTTAAGTAAAATATCCTCCTTCTTCACTTTAACTTGCTGTGTTTGTTGTATTTTTCATTTTCTGTTCTTTTCCCTGTTCTTTCCATTTTTTTCTTCTGTTTCTTTATACTCTGAACTGGTACTTTTTGATGCATCATCTTAGTATTCATTTATTCCTTTTTTAGTATTTACATTTCTCACTGAATTAAAGCTCCTAATATATTTATTTGAATCTCATCCTCTACAAACTTTCTATTGTAGGTCTCTTACCTGTGCCCTTTTTTCTTTCATGTCTCATCCTTAAAATTGTAAATTTCTGCAAGCAATAAGAAAGATGGAAGTATTTCCCAATGGTGGGAATTTTCCCATGTTCTAATTCATCACTTTTCCTTGCCTTCTCTTGATAATTTTTTCTCCCCATTTGGCACAATAATGTCCTCTTGGAACCCATACCTTCCCACTCCCCAAACACTCTTCTGAGTCTTAATTGTCTCTTAGAGCTCCTATTCCTCTTCTCCTGAGGAAAATTGCTGTCCATAGAGGCACAAATCTCTCTCAGAGTTCATGTTCTCCCTAATCAATAAATCTCTTTAGATTATACCCATGGTAAGGTCTCAGCCTCCCATTTTAGAATTCCTCTCTCATCTCAGAGGGAGTGTCTTTTGGTAGGTTCACTTCCCGTCATTGAATTGAGATTTGCTGCCTAACATAATCTCTTGTTGACCCACTTCTTACTGAAATTCTACATGTTATTTTCCCTTCATTGTTAACCTTTAACTTGATTAACTTTAACTTGGTTTTATGTGTATGTATGTATATGTATATGTGTATGTGTATGCATATGTGTATATGTATATGTATGTATATGTACATGTGTGTATATGTATACATATCCTCCTTTAAATTTTTTTTTCTAAAAAACTTTTTAAATTTAAAGAAAACCTTTTCCCATTATATTTTTTAAAAATTAACATTCATTTTTTTAAAAAAATTAAATTCCAAATTCTCTCCCACCTTCCCATCCCTTGAGAAGGCAAGCAATATGATGTCTACTATGCATGTGAAGTCATGTAAAACATAATTCATATTTCTACTCTTCTTCCTATTTGTCCTTTTATGTGGCCTCCCACTCTGCAATTTACCACACTTAAAAATAAAACAAAAAATGTTTCAACCATTGTGTACTGTGAGATTTACTTTGTCATATTTTGTGACATATACATAAATATAAATAGCTATCATATCCTAGGTCATATATTCCTCCACCATTTCTTCTATTTGATTTCAGCTTTCACCTTTGTCTACTTTTAGGTAGAAATCTCTTAAGGGCCCCTCTTTTGTTTTATTGTTGTATTGATATAGTGGTTAGAATTGTTAATTTCATAAGTGTCTTTCTTTTTCTAGTTTTTTCTTTTATTTTGGGTCAATTTATTTCATTATTTTTACTGTCTTTGACTGCTGTATTTGTTTACCTTTCCTGTACTTCAATTGTCTATGATGTTTACAAAGTAAACAATTTGTTTAGGTCTTGATTTCTTTGTATGAATGCTTTAAATGTCTCTTTTTATTGAACATTCATCTTTTTCATTGATCATTAGATTCCGATTTGCAGAACACATTACTTTTAACTCTAGTTAAAGTTTAAGTTAAAGTTTCTTTGCTCTTCAAAACACTTTATGCATTTCATTCCCTCCTGTGGTTTCTGATCGGCACAGAATAACCATATGTTATGTGAATTTTTTTCTTTCTTTTTTTGTTTTTTACTTGCAGCTCTTTCTCCTAGTCACTTGCAGAGCTTATTGTTGGAATTATTCACTTTAATTACTATATTTCTTGGAACTTGTGACATTATTTTTGTTTCTGGAGGTAAACTGGGCTTTTTGTTTTTCAATTGGTACTTTGTTGACTATGTTCATAAATTGTAGGCAGTTTTCTTGTTTTGCACGATAGCTTTCAAGGTGGTTTTTTTTATTTATATTCTTCTGCCAGACCTATAATCTTTAAGCTGTCTCTATGTAAATTGTCTTTAAGATGAATATATTTTGCTTGTATAGAAATCATATTTTTTTCTTAATGTTATTGCTTTTGTTTTCTATTCTTTCAAAAGTCTTAATTTCTGATTATTTGCGTTCCCATACACTCCCTTTTATGTCTTATGATGAGATTTGTGACCACTAATCCAATTTTTAAAAGTCCAATTATTTTTGATGTGAAGGTTTTAAATTCTAATTTCATAACTCTTTTTTCTTTCTAGACCCATTCAGGAACATCTTTCAGTGGCTCCATACTCTCTTGGGTATTGTAGCAACAATCTCCTAGCAGCTACTATAGGGGTGTAAGACCCATCGACAACCAGCACAAAGAAAGCTGCCAACACAGGTTCTTTGATCTGCTTTTCTAAGGAAAGCAAATTTAAGGAGTTAACAATCTCAGTTTAATCAAACATACAGATATCATTCACAGTTCAGGGGTGAAAGTTCAGCCCCCTGAACTTCAAGGCAAATACAAGCAGAAATTGCAGGCCTTGTCTGATTCAAATCACAATTCATAGTTACCAGAGAAGCATCAATATAATATTTGTTAGGGTTACAAAAATGGGGGTCTTTTACAACTTAGCCAGAGTCTCAGCACTCCTTCCATGAGTGTGCCCCCAGAAGCCAAGTGCCAAGCTGTCCTCAATTATATCCTGTTCAGAGCCCTAACAGCTCTGACCTGACCCAGGCTGAGTGTGTGAAAGTTCCCCATCCTTATTATCACATCATATACAATTCAACAAGTCTCTGATTTTCTTAATGCTGAGAAATACTCCAAGGCAAAATCCCACTTTATCTGCCCCATTCAAACAAAGGCCAGAATCCTTAAAGGCACTTAAGAGAAAAAAAGCAAAAAAAGTCCCATCTTAATTCTTCTCTTAATTGCCTTTAATGATGTTGGCCTTTGTTTCAATGGGGCAGATAAAGTGGGATCTTTTTGTCTTGGAGTATTTCTCAGCACTGAGATGATGGAAGTCATTGATTTCTATATGATGTGATACTGGGGATGGGGAACTTTCCCATACCCAGCCTGGGTGAGTTTAGAGACCTCAGGTCTCTGAAGAGGATAAAAATGAAGACAGCTTGGCATTTGACTTTTGGGGTACACTCATGGAAGGAGTGTTGAGACTCTAGGTAAGCTGCAACTGACCCCCAGCTTTACAACCCAGATGTCGATTCTTCTCTGGTAACTATGAATTGTGATTTGAATCAGACAAGATCTGTTTGTTGATATTTGCAATATCTGTTTGTATTTGCTTGAAGTTCAGGGTGTTGGCTTTTTCCCCTGAACTAAGTGAATGATATTTGTATGTTTGATTAAACTAAGATTGTTAACCCCTTAAAGTTGCTTTCCTTAGAAAAGCAGATCAAAGAACCTGTGTTGGCAGCTTTCTTTGTGCTGGTTGTTGTTGGGTCTTACACCCCTACAGCAGCTGCTAGCAGATTGTTGCAAAAAATGACATAGTCACAGCAGGATCTGAAGATTAAAAAGAAAATATGGAGTTTTGGGGTACTGAGATGGTGGTTGAATGTTGCCCAGTTATTGGGCTGCTCTTTGTACTTGTGTTGGCTATGGTTCTGTGGAGCCCCAGAGGCCGGAAGGAGAACAGCAAGTGGCAGTGATGGGAGTGTTTTCCCAGGAACCCAGAGCAGGGGCCCTGGCAGATAACCTCCCCCTCCACCTCCCTAACATACTAGAACTCTGGAGGAGATAGGCCAGAGCAGAGACTGTGGGAGGAGAACAAGCTGAGGCTTGGGGGAGGTGTGGATGGCCAGAATGAGGGCAGGAGTTGGTAAGCCTGGCTCTGGAGGACTGTGTTGAAAGGGTGAATGTCTTGAGATTATATCGTTTATGGAGTTTTGAAATAGGAGTGGAGAATGGCCTTGGAGACTTGGAGAATGGCCTTGATGCAGATTTGGCAGGAGTGGCTGGTGAAGAGAAAGAAGAATCAGACTGTGGCTCCTGACATATTGACCCAGACAGAGCAGAAGACTGCCTCCATGTGATGAGCTGCCTTCCAGCCAACTTTGATGAGGTGAGCACAAAGGTGGGAAACCACCTACACTGGGATTCTGGCAGAAGCCAGGCACTGCCAGTCAGAGCTGGATGACCAGGAACCCAGGAGCATGGAGTTCAGCCCTGGGACAAGATGGAAACTTTGCAGCAAGTGTCTGAGTGTGCCTTTTTGGTGCCTTCTGCTGGGACTGCTTGGGACCCAGGAGGGATGGGTTGAATTGACTATGATGGGGGGGAGGAAGTGCCTTAGACCCCCAAGGACACCACCCAGTTGGTTTTGTTGTCCAGCTTTCCCCCAGGACTCAGAAGTGGGGTGCTGGAACAGCATGGAGAGGACACATCCCCAAGAGAACTGTACTTGGACTTGGTGTTGGGACTTAGCTAATTGAAGCATGCTGGTACCTGAGGGTGCCAGGAGGAAGCCTGCAACTGCTGTGTAGGGATGACACACCTTCAAGAAGAACTTTACTTGGAAACTCTGTGTGGACTAAAGAAATTGAATTGCTTTATCCTAGGGGTGGATGGTGTATTGTAAACAAATATTTTGGGGATGATACTGAATGATATGTTTTGTTATACTTCCCTGAATGTGATAGCAACATATAATGCTTCTATTTTATTCCAGTATCCATGACCATTTAATTTAGATTTTTGTTAGGCCATGGATCCTGGAAAGGGGTGGACTACATAATAGTAATTAAGGTGGGACTTTTTTGCTGTTCTTCTCTTAAGTACCTTTAATGATTCTGGCCTTTGTTTGAATGGGGCAGATAAAGTGGGATTTTGCCTTGGAGTGTTTCTCAGCATTAAGGCAATCAGAGAGTCGTTGAATTATATATGACGTGATAATAAGGATGGGGAACTTTCACACACTCAGCCTGGGTGAGGTCAGAGCTGTTAGGGCTCTGAACAGGATATAATTGAGGACAGCTTGGCATTTGGCTTTTGGGGGCACACTCATGGAAGGAGTGTTGAGACTCTGGGCAAGCCATAATTGTCCCCCGGCTTTGTAACCCAGACAGATATGATGTTGATGCTTCTCTGGTAACTATGAATTGTGATTTGAATCAGACAAGGCCTGTCTGTTGATGTTTGTAATTTCTGTTTGTATTTGCCTTGAAGTTCAGGGGGCTGAATTTTTACCCCTGAACTGTGAATGATATTTGTATGCTTGATTAAACTAAGATTGTTAACATCTTAAGGTTGCTTTCCTTAGAAAAGCAGATCAAGCAACCTCTGTTGGCAACTTTCTGTGTGCTGGTTGTTGGCAGGTCTTACAGCCCTACAGCAGCTGCTAGTAGATTGTTGCTACATGTATCCATAGGTTCTTCTGCCACATCAAGGTGTTAATTCACTTTCTTTTGACTTACAATATCTCTTTATAAATGTTGGGACTTATTTAGATTATTTGGAGGTGACATTCCCTGCTGTTATTAATAGCTCCCATTTGGATTTATCTGCTTCTTTCCAAGGTCTTTAAATGATTTTTCTTCCTTCTAAGATCTTTGGCAGTTTCAGTCTTTTTCTAATTGTTTTGCCCTGTTGCTCTCCTTCTGACTCCTTCCCCTTTGAGTATACTTTCCCTGAGGGCTGGACCTTAAAAACTCTCTTATCCTTCTTCCATGGCATGCATTCCACCAGCCTTAGTCTCAGTGGCTTCTGAGGGGGTAGAAGTCCCCTTTTCCTGCTCTCTCTCTCTCTCTCTCTCTCTCTCTCTCTCTCTGTCTGTCTGTCTCTCTCTCTCACACACACACACACACACACACACTCACACACACACACTGGCATCTTACCCTGTTTTTTCTGTCCCTCAGTTCTTTGGCTGAGCACTGTTGAAACACAATGTGCTCACATACTGCTGTTTCAAGCAGGGTAACCTGGCATTAGGCTTTACCTGGTGTAGGGGTTGGGAGAGTAGGAAGAGTAGAAATGGGGCCTAAGAAATAATTGAATTATCTTGCAAGCTCATGGGTCAGTTTGCGCCAGAGCATGGAGGGAATACTATTGCTGTTAGTTTATAAGGTTGTCTACTATATCACCTAAATGACTCCTAGGAATTAGGGATTACATCCTATATTATTAGTCCATTGAATTGTTATCTCATCAGGATTCTTAATATCTTAGACCATTGAGAGAGCTGAAATTTCTTTATCTCTTGAACAGAATTCCAGTTTTAAAAGGGTTTGAGAAATTGTGATGATTGGAGGAAATATCTCATCCTTCATCTTGTTGGTCATGTAACCCAGAAATGACAGCAATATGATGTATGTATATATATACATATATTTACACATATACATATACATAAATATGTGTGTGTATATATATATGTATATATGTATATGTATATATATCTGTTCTTACAACCTTAGGAGTTAGACAGAAAAACCTATTGTTGCCAATAGAAAAAATCCAGAAGGTCCTCCCATGTTTGTTCATAGTCACCAAGGGAGCCAACCAATGTCCAAGAGATTTTATTTCTTGTCTTTTTTGTCATAGTATCCTTCATTTTTCTTTGTTATTGTCACCCAATTCCCTCAGAATATTACATATTCTTTATAAATACCAAAAGGCAATAATGGAAATCATTCAAAACTTGCTGTGGCCTACCTTAGGTACTCCTTTTTTGATAAATTAGATTGGACACAATTCCCCAATCTTCCATAAAGCTACTTTCTCTATGAATCTGGGAGAAGGACAAAGAATTATATTTACATACAATTTAGATTGCCACAATGGGTTAGATAGGTCGAAATTAACTGTAATCACCTGAGCTGAAATTTTACTAGGCCACTGAAGTTAGCATTGTGCACACTTATTTCAAGGAATTTAAATGAATCTTCAGTATCACTGGTAGCAAGGGCTAGGAACTAATTTAAGGATCTCTGTGGTACTCCTGATGTATTTAGTTAAACCATCTGCAAAAAGGCAAGAACTACAGTTATATTAAAAGCAAAGAGGATATCTGAAAAGCTTAAACAAATTTTAGTTCAACTATACAGTGGTTATATTTGTCTAATGCTAAGCTTCTAAAAGGCATCAAAAGAAGAAATAGATTTTGGAGGTCTAAGAGCAATGGTTTCATTCCATTTCAATATAACCACCGAAAGATCACAATTTGATACATGACTAAAAAGAATCACAAAGATTTCTGAAATGAAGGAAATCCCAGAAGTTACCTGGTACAACCCTTGTCCAAAGGATGAACCCCTCCCCTATAAATACAATATTCACAATTAGCAGTCATCTAATCTTTTCTTTTTTTCCCTAATAACAAGCATTCACTTTATCTCCCTCCTTCTTCCCACCATACTGAGGGCAAGGGGAGGGAGAAGGAAAACAATACCTTTGTAACAAACATGCATTGTGAAGCAAAACAAATTTCTGCAGTGGTCATGTCCAAAAATATGTCTTAATCTACATATTTAGTCACCTCATCATGAAAAGGTCTCTAGCATTCTGGGACATGCTGGGGCTGGCTCTTTCTCTAATTGTGAAATTTTTTATGTGAGCATTTACACATTGGATGTAGGCAACACTAAATATCGGGGCTTGATTTATTGTTTTGGTGATTGTTGAAACTTAAGAAAGTTTTGGAGAAAATGTTAATAATGCATACTAAACTTAAAAGTGTGTCACACGTGCATTTTTTCAGAAAGCCAGTTGTTATACATTTAAAAATGCATCACTGGTACCATTCTTCATCATTTGTCTTCTGTAAACATGGTTGATCAGGGTTATTGACATCCAATCTTTTCTTAAAGAACTCAAGTGAAAGGAAACTCACTCCTATTTGAAATTTGCCTACCAACAATTATTGCACATTGGTCCTAGTTCTTTCCTTTCTCTTTGAATCTAAGAACAACAAATCTAATTCCCTTTCTATATGATGCAATCATTAGCTGAATAATCCAATATTCTATAATGAACTCAGAGTATTTTTTTTCTATAGGTATAGATAGACAAAATTAGCATTTGCATCAAGGTCAGCCATCTAGGACCATTTAATGGACCATTTAAAATTTTCATCACATTTCATCTGGGAAAAGCATAAGGCTTAATCACTTTTGGATTTTGTCATTTCATGACCTATATGTCACAAACATTTCAGTCAGAGCTTTTCATATTAATATGTGTGTGTGTGTGTGTGTGGTAAAAATAAATAAAATAAAACATGCATTTCTTTAAATATCTATCTAGGTTCAATCTTGAGAACTTTACCAATTCTGCTATCTATTGTTCCCACTGAGTAGACATCATCTTTTTTTTTTTTACTTTTGAACATCTATTTTTTTAAAACCTTGAGTTCCAATTTCTCTCCCCTCTTCCCTTCCCATTCACCCTCCCTAAGAAGTCAAGCAATTCAACATGGGCCACATGCGTATCATTATGT
>JAQQSZ010010764.1:0-12424 GCA_028646595.1 Phalanger gymnotis
ATATACATATACATATATAATATATACAATACACATATACATACACATACACATATGCATATTGTACATATGTATAGACTGAGGGCACAGGGTGAGTTGAATGTGAAGGGATGATATCTAAAAAATGTGATTTTATTTTATTATTTTATTATTAAGGGATGAGAGAGGAATATATTGAGAGAGGGAGAAAGGGAGAGATAGAATGGGGTAAATTATCTCACATAAAAGTG
This sequence comes from Phalanger gymnotis, assembly GCA_028646595.1. NCBI lineage: Eukaryota > Metazoa > Chordata > Mammalia > Diprotodontia > Phalangeridae > Phalanger > Phalanger gymnotis. The sequence goes on from JAQQSZ010010764.1 coordinate 231, forward strand.
GCAAGAAAAAGCAGTTCTGTAGGAAGGGAAGAGGGGGCAAGTGAGTAGGAATGAGTAAATCTTGCTCTCATCGGATTTGACCTGAGGAGGGAATAACATACACATTCAATTGGGTATGTTACCCCACAGGAAAAAAGAGGAAGGAGATAAAAAAGGGGGGACAATAAAAGGGAGGGCAGATGGGGGAGGAGGTATTCAAAAGCCAACACTTTCGAAAAGGGACAGGGTCAAGGGAGAAAATTGAACAAAGAGGGATAGGATAGGAAGGAGCAAAATATAGTTAGTCCTTCACAACATGAGTGTTGTGGAAAGGGTTTTACATAATTATACACATGTGGCCTATGTTGAATTGCTTGCCTTCTTAGGGAGGGTGGGTGAGGAGGGAAGAGGGGAGAGAATTTGGAACTCAAAGTTTTAAAAGCAGATGTTCAAAAAAAAAGTTTTTGCATGCAACTAGGAAATAAGATATACAGGCAATGGGGCAAAGAAATCTATCTTGTCCTGCAAGAAAGTAAGGGAAAAGGGGATGGGAAGCAGTAGGGTGATGGAAGCGAGGGCTGACTGGGGAACGGGGCAATCAGAACATATGCCATCTTGGAGTGGGGGGAGGGTAGAAATGGGGAGAAAATTTGTAATTCAAACTGTTGTGAAAATCAATGCTGAAAATTAAAAATATTAAATAAATTAAAAAAAAAAGAAAAGAGTTGCCTAAACAAACCAAGTTAGATGTCCAGGGCCTTATTAACAAACTTAGATTTAAAAAGGACATGTAAAGAAGATTTAAGCAAGGGCAGATAATAGATGATGAATACAATAATGTGGCATCCACCTGTAAGAACAGTTTCAGGAAGGCTAAAATTCAGATTGAGCTAAGGCTGGTGAGGCAAGGTAAGGACAATAAAAGGGACTGTTGAATATTGGGAAAATAAGACTAGGACCAAAGAAGAGAAAAGATTGCTGTTTAGGGTAATAACTGAGCAGGTTCAATTATTTTGCTTTAGATTTTTTTAAAAAGGAGAATAAGCTTTGGAGTACTAGAAATAACCAATATTTATAATAGGGAATTGATTCCCAGTAAGGAGATACCAAAGGCCACACAGGTGAGTTAAAAATCATTTGGCACAGATTAATAGTATCCACAGATATTGAAGATATTAGAAGATGCAATTGTGATCTGTGCAATACCACAGAGAACAGGAAAGGTACTATAAAACTGGGAAAAGGCAAATGTACTAATTTTCAAAAAAGTAAGTAAATAAAGAAAATAGAGCCTGCAAACTGTAGCCCAGTGAACCTTACTCTGATTCCTGGCAAAATTATGGTTAGTAAACATATAAGAAAAGGAAGCAGTGATCAGTCAGTATGTAGAAAAGACCACGGCAGACTAATCTTAATTACTTTTTGAGGGGATTACTAAACTAATAGGACAGGGGAATTATGTTCATATAGTTTACCTAGATTTTATTAAAGCATTTAACAAAGTCACTGATGGCTGGTGTAGATAAGGTGAAGATATGTAGGCAAGATGATAGTATAGCTTAGTGTATTTAAAACTAGTACATACTTTGATCGCAATTAAGAAGTGATTAATGGTTCAATGTCAGTTTGGCAAGTCCTCTCCAATTACATACTCCGAGGTTCTTTCCTTGGGCTTATTCTGTTTAATAATTTTATCAATGACTTAAAGTAATAGATAATATGTTTATCAAATTTGCGAATGACACAAAGGTAGGATAGCTTGCACACTGCATGGCAGAGTCAGGATACAAAAAGTTCTGGATAGGTTAGAACAGAGATGTCAAACATGTGGATGGAAACAGATTAAAATGTAATTAGGCTGTATTAAATAAAATAAATTAAAAATACAATAAAATGTAGATAAAAGTAATTTTTAAAGCGAAGTCAATATGCAGTCTGCAGAGAGGTAGAGTCAAGATGGAAGAATAAATCAGAAACCTGCCTGAAGTCTCCCAAATTCACCTCTAAATAACTATAAAATAATACTTCAGAATGAATTCTGGAGCAGCAGAAACAACAAAAAGACAGGGTGGAACCATTTCCTAGCCAAAGACATCTTAGGAGGAGAAGCAGAAAAGTTTTGTCTCACTTCAGTAAAAGAGAAGTTAAATCCAGTGCAGGTGGTGTCAAGGCAAGGCAGTGGGTACTCCTGAGCCCCAGAGCAGGTCAGAGACTGAGGCCCTGCAGCCCTGGCATAGCAGTTAAATGACCAGGTCCCATGGCCCTAGAGTAACAGGCAAAGTGGACAGGGCCCACAGCTCCTGATATAAGAAGTTTGGGACAGTGCCCCCTCAACCCTAGGAGCAGAGCTCAACTTTAGAAGTCTTGAGGTAGGTTGAAAAAATGAGTAAAAAACTCCCAACCAAACAAAAAAAGACCCTGAACACGGAAAGTTACTATGGTGACAGGGAAGCTCAAAACACAAACTAAGAAGAGGAAAACAATGTCAAAATGCCCCCATACAAAGCCTCAAAAAAATGTGAATTGGTCATAGGCCCAAAAAGAACTCCTGGAAGAGCTCAAAAAGGATTTTAAAAATCAAATAAGAGAGGTAGAAGAAAAATTAGGAAAAGAAAGGAGAACAATGCAAGAGAGTAATACAAAAAATAGTCAACAGCTTGGTAAAGGGAGCATAAAAATGGGAAAAGGTGTACAAAAATTCACTGAAGAAAATAACTCCTTAAAAAGTAGAACTGGCCAAATGGAATAGGAAGTAAAAAAGCTAACTGAAGAAAATTAGAATTGGAAAGGTAGACGCTAATGACTCCAGATATTGGCTAGCTAGTTCATTTGCATGTTGTTTGGCATTAATTTATATGATGAAGATACTGAAAGACCCTAACTCTAAGTGAGTAAAATTAAAAAACATGGTAGATTGAGGGGTACCTCTTTCTGTTGCAAACAATTAAGGGCCTCAGAGTTGGAAGGGGCCTCAGAGATCATTTAATCCAACCTGTACTTAGAAAGGAATCTTGTCTACAAAATTCTCAATAGTGGTCATATAGTATTAAACTGAAGATATCTAGCAATGAGAAACACGACTCTGGGATACAGCCCACTTCACTTTTGTACAGCTCATGATGAGAAATGCTATCCACCTCCAGAGAAAGAACTGATGGAGTCCAAATGAAGATCAAAACATATTATTTTTCATTTTCTTTATTTTTTCAAGTTTTAAGTCTGTTTCTTCTTTCACAACATGACTAATATGAAAATATGTTTTACATGACTGCACATATATAACCTATATCAAATTTCTTACTGTCTTTTTTTCCTTACTGTCTTAAGGAAGGGAGTGGTGAGGGAGGGACAGAAAAAATTTGAAAATCAAAAGAAAAACAATGTTGGGGCAGCTAGGTGGCACAGTGGATAGAGCACTGGCCCTGGAAATCAGGAGGACTTGAGTTCAAGTCTGGCCTCAGATACTTGACACTTATTAGCTATGTGACCCTGGGCAAGTCACTTAAGCCCAACTGCCTCATCAAAAAAAAAAAAACAAACAAAACCTAAAACCCCATTAAAATTGTCTTTACGTGTAACTGGAAAAAATAGGATATTATTTTTAAAAAAATACAGTCTACGGGGATCTTGCATATGGTTTAGTGGCCCGTTTTTGAGTCTGATACCCCTGGGCTAGAACACTATATCAAATAGAAAACAAAATAAGAATAAGTTAATGTGTTATATCTGGATTTTAAAAAATCAGCTCATGAGTACAAGATGGGGGAAATACATAGCAGTTAATCTCAGACAAAATTAAAACTAAAATAGATTAAAATAAAAGAGATAAACAGGGAAACTACACTATGATAAAAGGTACCATAGAAAATAAAGTTATATCAATACTAAACATATATGTACTAAATGCTATAGCATCTAAATTTTTAAAGGAAAAATGAATTACTGGTGGAAATACATAGTAATATTACAATAGTGGGGGGAATTTTAAACTCTCATATTTAGATAAATCCAACCCCAAAACAGAAAGAAGTTAAGGAGGTGAATAGAATCTTAGATAAGCTAGATATGATATATATCTATAGAGAAATGAATAAGAATAGAAATGAATACACCTTTTTGTCAATAGTACATAGTACCTTTACAAAAACTGACCATATATTAGGGCATAAAAACCGAGGAAATTTTTTATATTTTTTTTTGTTCTTAAGTAAATTTTTATTCTTAAGTAAAAGTCTCATAGCTCAAATATATAAAGAACTTTGTCAAAGTTATAAGAATATGAGTCAAAGGATATGAACAGTTTTCCAAAGAAGAAATCAAAACTATATAATAATCATATTAAAATGCTCTAAATCACTATTGATTAGAGAAATGCAAATTAAAACAACTTTGAGACATCATCTTACACTTACTAGATTGGCTAAAATGAAAGAAGGAGAAAGCAAATTTTGGAGGGGATGTGGAAAAACTGAGACACTAATTCGTAGCTGTTGGTGGAACTGTGAATTGATCTAACCATTTTGGAGAGCAATCTAGAATCATGCCCAAAGGGTTATAAAACTATGTATACCCTTTGACCCAGCAATACACTATAAGGTCTATTTCCCAAGGTGGTTAGGGAAAAAGGAAAAGAATTTATATCTTCTAAAATATTTACAGCAGCTCTTTTTGTGGTGGTAAAAAACTGGAAATTGAGGGGATGCCCCTCACTTGGGGAATGGATAAACAAGTTGTGGTTATATGATCGTGATGGAATACTGCTGTGTTACAAAAAATGATGAGCTGGTTGATTTTAGAAAAACATAGAAAGACCCTAAATGAAGAGTGCTGTGCACATGGAAATGCTTTTTCTGGTCTTTTTGTATTTAAGTTCAAAATGAATAAAAATAAAATATTTAAACGACTTTGTAGAGAGATAGTAAGAGAGTACCTACTCGCCTTTAATGAGTTGAAGTCTCCAAGCCCAGATGAATTTCATACTTCCTCCACTGTATTTTTTGGAGTTTATATACATACATACAAGTACAAAATACCTTGATGTTAATTTTAAATAATATAGTGTGTATATAGACCTTTCGAAATGGTTCTTTTTTTAAAAAAAATCTGACCTTAAAGTGAATACTTCCACATATACAGTAGAGCAGAGGATTGCACACAAGACTATAAATCTCTATTTACAGCTTGCTTTTCTTTTAAAGTATATAACAAATTCAGCACGTAGACTTTCAAAGAAGTCTTGCTTGTTTGTGATTCCTTCTGTTATCTTCTGCGAATTAAAAAGAAAATGCTTCAGTGACCTTCCCCTTCCTTTCTTCCATATTAGCTTTCAAATGAATTGGCAATATCTTGAAAATAGGTTATGATGGATCTTGATTTATGATGATTTATTTTCACAGATGATTTGTTATTACTTCTATTTAAAATGCAGGCTATAAACACTAAAAATATAACATACCAATGTAGTTGATTTTTTTGGCCCGGGAAGTTTGAATACCCTTGTAAAAAGTAAGCAACTACATGTATTGGAATATATTTCATTTATTAGAATAACATGGAAGGACTACCATAATATCTGGGGTTACATGTTTAAAAAAATTCAATTTGAAAGGTTATGTTTCAATTTGGTTAAAGAACCTTAATGAATAAAATGAATATAACTACAACCTCTGGTGGAGATAATCAATCAACAAGTATTTATTAAGTGCCTATTATGTGGTAGGCACTAGTTATTATGTTCAAAAAAGTCCTAGTTTCAAGGAACTTACAAGTGAAGGAACAGTGGCCCTCTTCCTTGACAAGTCAACCCCACTACATGTGCTTATACTATGGTCCAGGCTCTTTGTTAAGCACTAGGTATATGAAGGAAGGCAAAAATAGTCCATGATCTCAAAAAGTTCACATTCTAATTAGGGACATGCAGATAACTAGGTAAATATAAGATATATGCAGAACAAATGAAAGGTAATTTCAGAAGGTGAATCGCCTAGAAGCTGCGGAGGGCCACTGAGAAAGGCCTTCTGAAGAATGCAGAATTTGAGTTGAATCTTGAAGCAAGCTAGGAAAATTTGAGGTGGAGGTGAGGACAGAATATTACTATTACAACATGAGGGATAGGCAGTGCAAAGCATAGAGGTGGGAGATAGGGTGTCATGTTCCACAAAGGGCAAATATAGTGGTATAGATAGACTGTAGTCTAAGGGAGAAGGAAGCCAGGGTCCAGGTGATGAAGAACTTTGAACATTTTATATCTGATTCTAGAGGTAACAGAGAACCACTGAAGTTGTCTGATTAGCAGAATAACATGAGTAGACTTAATGATTCTGTTACATATTTTCAACTGTGGCCAACTATGTTTGTAATGAAAAGAACACTGGGTTTGGTGTGAAAAGATTTTCTTTTGAATCCATGCTTCCAGGCAATAAACTATGTGAAAAAAGGCAAATCATTTAAACCTTTATTGCCTCATTATTCCTCTCCCTATTTTATGGGACTTTGTGAGGAAAGCACTATAAAGTTTATAAAAACTTAAACCGCTATATAAAGGTAAGCTACTATTATTATTTTTATTCTTATTAATTAATAATGAATTAATTAATTCATCTTCTTCATTGTGCCACTGTCACCTAATTATATTTAATCTTCTTTGCTTTGTCTATACCTGCTTCATTGTCAAAACTATCTACTCACAGAACCAAATAGTTGGAAGAGACAGGAAAGGTCATCCAGTACAATTCATAACCAATAAGAAGGCACACTATTTTGCTTAAAGATCTTCAGTAAGTTCTACTCTGTGGGCTAAAAAGAACAAGCCTAATATTTCTTTGAAGCAAACCAAGTTTAATCCCTTGTGAAAACTGAAACAAATTAAGTGTTGCTAACCCAGTGTAGAAAGATAGATTGAATATACTCTTCAATATGACAGCCCTTCAAAAACTTGGAAAGTTATTTTCCCTAACTCTGGCATTTCCTTCTGGATAAAATCTCTAGTTCCTTCAAAGGATCCTCATATAGCACAATCTTGAAACAATTCAGTATGATCTCCTTTGGATACTCTCTAGCTTTTCAATTTATTTCTAAAATGTATGGGTATCCCTGCAAAGCTTCAGCCTAGGTACCCTTTTATTTATAGGCTACTGGGGAAAAATAGACCTTTAATGAAATAGAAGACTGCCAAGCATTCCTGATGAGAAGAAATACTAGAGCTATGTAGGAACTGTCTAGTAAACACAAGAATTAAGAGAAGTATAAAAAGATAAACAAGAATAAACAATGATAAAGGTCCAAACAAGGGTAAACTGCTTATATTTGAATAAAGGGAAGTCATGCATGTGTCCCTTCTGAACCCTACCATTATTTTGAGTCACAGAAGGAACCTAATTAGACAAGTGGTTCTTTTACATCTTGATGATCCTAAGAGAAGAATGGAAAGAAAGGGGAAGAGGAATATACTAATGGGGAATTAAAAGGAAAGTTAAGGAAAATTATTTCACTCAAGGTGAGCAAGGAGACATAGACATATACTTGGAGTGGAGATTTGGGGAAGTAGCTGACCTCACTCTCACCTAAAATAGACAAAGAAGGGAAGGATACATATGGAGTTGAATACAGAAATATATTTCACTGGATGGGGAAAGAAGAGGAAAAGGAAAGAAAGAAAAAGGAGGAATTGGAGGATAGATTAAAAGAAGGATTATTTCTAAGTAGAATAAACTCTAAGATTATATAAAAAATTTATAACTCTTTTAGAGACATCAAAGAATGGGAATTTGGGAATACCCATAAATTGGGGAATGGCTGAACAAGTTATGGCATATAAATGTGATGGAGTATTTGGAATAATATTATGCTCTAAGAAATGATGAAGAGGATATTTTCAGAGAAACCTGGTAAAATTTATATTAAATAATGCAGAGTGAATAGAAGCAGAAAAACAATTTGTAAAATAAGAACAATATGCTACATGACTAACTTTGATAGACTTAACTCTTCTTAGCAATGCAAGGATCTAAGACAACTCCAAAAAACTTATAATGGAAAATGCTATCCACATGCAGAAAAAGAACTATGGAGTCTGAATGCAGATTGAAGCATACTGTTTGCTTGTTCTCTCTCTGTCTCTGTCTCTCTCTTCCCCCTCCTCTGATTTGTTTCTTCTTTCTCTTGGTTCCTCCCCTTGGTTCTAATTCTTTTTTTACAACATGACTAATGTGAAAATAGGTTTAATATGAATGTATATGTAGAGCCTATATTAGAATGCATGCCTTCTTGGGGTGGGGGAGGGGAGAGAGGGGAGAAAATTTGGAACTCAAAATCTTATGGAAGTGAATTTTGAAAACTAAAAATAAATAAATTTTTGAAAACAATCTAAAAATCTCTGTGGATAAACAAAAAAGACATTGTTGAAATGCTTGATACCAACAAATACCAGACTTTGCAAAACAAGGAGAAAATAACTAATGATAGATAGATGTGGATAAGAATAACTAGGAGTCAACTGTACCCACAGACTATTAGTGATGTCTTAACTGCCCCTGAGAATTGTTGACATTAATATGTAACACGTTATAGTTTAACATTAAATATATAATGTCACAAAAAAAGAATAACAACAATATGATAAAGACAAACAACTTTGAAGGACTTCGGAATTCTGATCAGTTAAATGACCAACCATGATTCCAGAAGAGCAATGAAGAAACATGCCACCCAACTCCTGAGAGAGAAGTGAAGGCCTCGAAAGTATAAATTTGCACATATTTTTGGATCTATTCAGTACATAAATTTGGTTTTTCTTGACATACACATTTGTAACAGAGGTTTTGTTTTTCTTTCATTTTTAAGGAATTGGGGAGGGTGAAGACAGATTTTTATTGATTAAAAATACATTTTTAAAAGAGAGAATAAGGAGAAAGAGAACAAAGTTGGATTTATAGCAGGAATGTAGGAAGAGTTCAATATTAGGAAAACTATCAACATAATAGACCATGATAATAACAAGATCAACAAAAGTCAAACTAGTATATCCACAGATAGAAAAAAAAGCTTTTCACAAAATATAAATATCATTGCTATTTAAAAAAAACAACTAAAAACATATGAATGAGTGAACCTTTCCTCAATATTGTAAATAGTATCTACCTAAAGGTAGGAGCCAGAATTATATGTAATGGGGATAAACTTTCCAATAACATCAGGAGTAAAATAAGGATGCTCAGTAATCACTACTACTATTTTATTCTATTTATTCTAAAACTCTTAGTGCAGTTTTAAGCTTTAGTAGCTTAATTTCCCTCAACAGCCAACTAAAAGAGAAAGGGGAGAAGACAGAAGTGGGAATTAAAGGAGAGTAGATTAAGGGATTGTTTCTATGCAAAACAAATTTTAATAACATATAGAATATTTATAGCTCCTTTCGAAGTGGCAAAGAAATCTAAGGATGCTCATTAATTGTGGAATGGATAAACAAAAGTCAGTGCAGCTTGCTTAAAACTGCACTAAGACTTTTGGAAAACTCTTCATAGTGCTCAAAACTCTAGCTATAGCAATAAGACAAAAAAAGAATTTTAAGGAATAAACAAAGGTAAAGATGAAATAAAATTGCTTTTTGGTAAATATCATGGTTTACTTAGAAAGCCCAAGGGAGTCAACTAAAACTAAGTTAAACATTACCAGAAAAATTACAGAATATAAAATAAATTCACTCAATTCATCAGTGTTTCTATACAAAAATGCAGCAGGAAGAGACAGAAAGAGAAATACCATTTAAAATAACTACAGAATATATGAAATACTTGGGAGTGTACCTACTGAAACACACATAGGATTTAGATGAATACAATTCAAAACACTTTTTATGGAGACAGACCTAAGTAATTGGAGAAATATTAATTGCTTATAAGTAGCCTGTAATCTACTTATAAAATGCATTTTATAAAATAAAAATGAAAATACTATCTAAATTAATTTACTTACTAAAATTTATTTATAAGGGATAGTTTTCTGGGAAGAGGAGGAAGAGGAATATGGAATAAATATAAGTGATTTAAATGCAAAAGATATCACTAAAAATCTATTTAAAAAAGATTACTTCTTTCTGTTGTATACTTAATCCGTTTCATCAGATTGACAAAAAAGGAAGAATTGAGAAATGTTGAGTGGGCTGCAGGGAAACAGGCACATTATTGCACTGATCCATGAACTGATCCATGCACTGATCCAGCCATTGTGAACAGCAATTAGGAACTATATCCCCAAAGTCACTATACTATGTAGTCTTTGACCTAGCAATACCACCATTAACCCTATACTTCAAAAGAGTTCAAAGAAAGAGGAAAATAACCTCTGAATACAAAAATATTTATAGCAAAACTCTTTGATGTAGCAAAAAACCAGAAGTGAATGGAGTGTCCTTCAACTGGAAAATGGCAGAGGATATGAATGTAACAGTCTTACTATATTGTGAGAAATAACTAAAGGGATTGTTTCAGAGAAACCAGGCAAGACTTATATGAAGTGATACAGAGAGCAGGATCATGAGGACTATTTATACAATAACAACACCACTGTAAAGACAACTTTGAGAGATGTTAAGAACTGATTATGTAATGACTAACCATGATGGCAGGACTGATGATGAACCATGCTACCCACCTCCTCACAGATATCTGATGGACTTAAAATGCAGAATGAAACATATAGTTTTGGCCATGGCCAATGTGGAAATTTGTTTTGCTTGCTTCTTTATATTTGCTACTTAGGGTTTTCTTCTTTTTTCTTTTCAATGGGTAGGGTAATATGGGACTGAGAGAAAACAAATATTTATTAATAGAATAAAGTAAAATAAAATTTATAAAAAAAGAAAAGTGAAAGAAAATTATATCAATAAAGAAAAAGGAATCCAAAAGAAAGTTTTATATCTAATGATGGTATATGTAGTAACCTACTAATGATCCATTTTAAAAATAAAGTTTTTCTCTAGGAATGATGGGTTTACGCTTAAACATCTACTTTCCCATTACATGATTCCCTGCCTTGGGAACTGATGTTATGCTTTTATGCCATAAAAACATCATGTATGAAAACATTACAATATTATTATTATTATTGACTAGAGTGATATTATTCAGAAATTCGAATTTCATACCTGTACATTGCTTAGATGGAGTTCTTCTAAGAGGTTCTGAGTTTCTTCCAGGTTAAGTTGGAAGTTGTCTTCCTGGCCAATAGCCCAGCTTGTTTTGCTATTTTCCTGTATTTCTTTGTCATAGTTGATCCTGGATGAGAGATGTTTCTGATACATGGGCTCTATTCTTGTCACTGCAGAAGCCACAGCAGAATCTATAGTTCTTGAAATAAGAAAAAAATGTTAAGTACTCCTAATTTTAGAGGTTAATAGTTTCCTTCACTTCACTGCTTGCCCCTGGCTGCCCCAAGCCAACTGGCAGCCAACCTTCTAGTCATGGGTTTCTTTATACTTAACTAATCTGGCATCTGGCACTCAAATAGCACATACATAGTCCATAGCCCATACTTGAATTCTTTTCAGCTTGGTAGAACCTGCTAAAATGTGTCTTTTACTAACAGCTTTGATATCCTAGGCACAGGGGTAGGGAACCTGGGGCCTTGAGACCACATGTAGCCTTCTAGGTCCTTGGGTGTGGTCTTTTGACTGGGTCCAAGTTTTACAGAACAAATCCTTTTATTAATAGGATTTGTTCTGTTAAGTTTGGATTTACCTAACCTACGGGAATCTTTATACCATGATGAGGCAAGAGAATAGGGATTTTTGTAATATTAATAACAACCATAAATGTCTAATATAATCAATGTTTACTTTTAAAGTTGTCTCAAACTATACACATTATACATCAAATTTTCAGATATTCACAGATAAGGATATGAAAAAAATATATATGTTGGTGATGTTTTTGGTACAAGATAGTAATCACATTAAAAATGATTATGCGGATGTCTTACAGTGACAACAAAGAACTCACTTTCAACACAGGGTCATTTCTCCCTAACCACTGTAGTCATCACTGATTACCTACTCTGATTCAGTTTTCAGGTGCTACATCAATGTATCTCTTGCTAAAATCTGGGGAATTCTCATTGTTCCTGTGAGTCAGCAGCCAATTCCTTACAAACATTCCTATAAAGTGGAGGCAGTTAACCAATTTGTACATCATGGACCCTTTTGGCAGTCTGGTGAAGCC
>JAQQSZ010010765.1:0-12424 GCA_028646595.1 Phalanger gymnotis
CCTCGCGCACTGGGCTCTGCTTGGCTCAGCTCCGCTCCCCTCGGCTGGGGGCTGGGAGTTCTGTTCGGGACAGACCTTACCCCGAGACCATCCAGGCAGACCTGGGCTGGAGACCTGCTTCCCTCTGCCCCTTTGTGGGTTCTGTAGTTCTAGAATTGATTCAGAGCCATTTTTTCATAGGGTTTTGGAGGGACTTGGTGGGGAGCTCACGCCAGTTACTGCTTTCCAGTCGCCATCTTGGCTCCGCCCCTGGTTTGACACTTATTTAAATGATTACATCTTAATATTTGGCTTCGTACACCTTGAACACCATTGAATATTAGCTGAACTTCTTGCTATCTAAAGTTCAAGGCAAGTCATAATTTATCATTGTGCTCAGTAAGTTTAGTTACATCAGTGAGAAACCTCATTACGACACAATTTGCATTGCGGATTCGTTCCCATGTTAAGAGACAGCAGTCTTGTGGATATCTGGCAGTTCAGGTTCAAGATTGGAACAAAATGAAATATTTGTAGTTCATCTGGTTGTTAGATTGTGTCCAACTCTTTGTATCCCCATTTGGGGTTTTCTTGGCAAAGATCCTGGAGTGGTTTGCCATTTCTTTCTCCAATTCATTTTACAGATGAGGAAACTGAGGCAAACAGGGTCAAGTGACTTGCCCAGGGTCACATAGCTAGTAAGTATCTGAGGTTAGATTTGAACTCTGAGTCTTCCTTACTTCAGGCCTAGCACTAGTTCATCTCACAGTTAACAAAAGGAGACTTACTTAGCTATATCACCGAGTATATTCAGCAAGGATACAACACTGGTTCAGGTAGACAGCCCCTCCTTCTCTTCTCTTTATAGAAACACATCTGGTCATCACTATCCTAATCCACATCTGAGGACAGATTTGAAGTCAAGTGTTCCTGAGTTCAGGCCTGGTGCTCTATCCACTGCACCACCTAGCTGTCCCCCCCTTTGCACTTTTAATCATATTATAAATTACATTTAATATTACTGTTTTTAAGTTATGCTCTAAATGGTTAATAGTTAGCTTCTCTATAGAGATGAGAATTGGTAATAAATTTTTGAAGCAGGTATGTCCCATTATTTCCCATTAATTTAATTATTATCTCTATGTAAATATCTTACAACTCTATATACTCAGCTCCAGTCTCTCCCCTGAGCTTCAGTTCTGCATCACTATTCTCCACTCTCAACTCTCTTCTTCCTTTGTCTTATAATCATCACATCTTGACAAACCTTAACCCTGGATTACTCTCACCATCCCTGTCCTTGCTACTGAATGGACCTTTTGAAAATCATGAAACAATGCTGAATGGGTGTCCTACAAATTTATGCTATCAAGCCTCAACTGGGTGCTCACTGCAGCAAGATCACCCTTCTAGTTCTCCCTAATTAATTCCCTATCCTAATCAATCACCATACTGGTTCTTCCAAACCTCTTCCTTGTTCAGTCCTCCCATGCCAAATCCTTCCACCACCTTCTCAGATAAGAACTTTACTTCATACTCTGACATTTAAAAAGCTCAAGAGACATAGTTTTAGGGTAATTAATCATTTTATTAATAATGCTAGTATATTACCAATAAAATGGGCCAGTGACACTCTTGAAGGTTAACAACAAATCATGGTTGTAGCCTTACAGTTTATATGCCCTGGGAAGAATGATTGTTCCTGAGAGTAGCAATCAACTCTGATTGGTTAACAATTAATGAGAAGAATGAATATTTCAATGAGAGGTGGATCTATTCTAATGAGGGGCTGGGGGATGTGACTTTGATGATGTCATTTACTTCTAAATTGCCCAGACATGGGAAATCTAATCAAAAAATTTATTAACAATGTCCTTTAGAGAGTGAGCAACCTACAGGCTTCTGAAAAGATCCTGGTCCTAATTCAATAGCTAAAGATTAATATGAGAGAGAAATAATCATTTCTCTCAATACTTAATAGAAAAAAAATCAAGTCATCTACCAAGAGCTCCCTCTTCTCTCCTTTTCCTCCCCTCACATCCTTCATCATATTCTCCTTCATTTTAGTGTCTGATGAAGAGGTGGTCCTTCTCCTTGCCAAGGCCAAGCCCTCTACACCTGTTTTTCATTCTATCCTCTCCATCATCTCGACCTGATTGTATCATCCTTACTTTCATTCATCTTCAGTCTCTCCCTATCTACTGGTTCCTTTCCTGCTGGCTACCAAGCAGCTAAGGTAAAACAATTAGCACAGTGCCTGGCACATAGTAGGTGCTTAATAAATGCTTGTTTCCTTCCTTCATAATCTGGACCCTTTCTAGATTTCCAGTATTCTTATACATTACTACACTCCGGGCATTCCATAGTTCAGCCATACTGACTTGCTTTTCCACACACAAGATGAGCACCTTAATTCAAGCCCTTATCACCTTTCACCTGGATCATTGCATTGTTGAGGGTTGAAGGAGACAAGGTCCAGGAACCCCAAGACTGGAGCCCCCAGATGGGGTCATTGAAAGGGAGTACCCCTCAAGGACCCGAGTACCGGAGAGGGTCAGGGCCATCTGGAATGAATTCACGATCTCAAACATTCTTTAAGTCAAGGTGGCAAAGATTTATTACACTTTACAGCAGGCAAGAGTTCTTAGGGAACCTGCAACCTTACAGGGCTACAGGGAAAGTTTTAATATAAGATTTGGGGGTGAAACCTGTCAATTAGGTGTTTTGGAGTGGGATTAGGGAGTGGTTAAAGGGGTGGTCAATTCTTAAAGGAACATGCAGTTTTTGTATCTACTGAGCAGGCATATTACCCAGAGTTCACTGGGAAATAGCCCAAGGTGGGGCTACCTGGGGGTGTGGTTTTGACTGTGAATCATCATTAAGTCAACCAAAGGTCAGGGCTGGCTGGAGATATCCAAGTGGCTCCCATCAAATGTCTTGTTAGGATGAATATAAGGTAGTATACATTTGACTATGTCTAGGATACATATCAGGAAGGTTGGTAAGTAGTAAATATTGTTATGTCCCAGTGCACAGCCAATTAGCAATACACAGGGAGTCCACACTAATAAATTCTATAGGTGCAGCTGGCTGTAGTATCAGGAGGAGAGATAAGTGCTTTGCTAAGGCATGCTGCCCTTGAACTGGAGAGAAACTGCTAGGGCCAATGCTTTGAAGCTAGGGATAGATATGACTTTAGAACTGGGGTCCAGGCACAGGTACTCAAGCAGAGGCTAAGGAGAAATGTTAGAATTAGGGTTCAAGCACAAGCACCAAGCACTCCATCAGCAATGGCCTCCTAACTGGTCTCTCTACTCCAAGTCTCTCCCCACTCCAATCTATCCTCCATATAGTTGCCAAAGTGATTTTTCTTAAGTGCAAATCTGGTCTTATCATTCCCCTCCTCAGTAGACTCCAGTGGTTCCCTGCTGCCTCTAGGATTTAAAGCCCCTCCATAGCCTGGCCTCAACCTACTTTTCCAACCTAATTTTACATCACTCCTTTTCCCACACTCAATAATCCAGCCAAACTGGCCTTCTCTTTGTTCCTTGCACATGATACTTCCCATTTCCTGTCTACCTGCATTTGCACTAGTTGTCCCTCATGCCTGGAAAGCCTTCCCTCTTCACCACTGCCTCACAGATTCCCAGTCTCCCTTTAAGACACAGATCAAGTACCACCTTCTGCAAAGATCCTTTCCTGACCTTCCCATCTGGTAGTGCCCTCCCTTCCCAACTCCCTTGTATTTATTCTATGTGTATATTTTATATATATATATATATATATATGTATATATATATACATATATATATTTATACTGGTATATATTGGTGTATATTGGTGGCATATACTTAGGACATACGGACTCCCCCATTCCCCACACAATAGAATTCAAGCTTCTTTCAAATAGAGATTGTTTCATTCTTTGTGTTTGTGACCCCAGAGCCTAGCATGGTCCCTGGCACATAGCAGGCACTTAATAAGTGCTTTTTGATTTATAGTGGGCATGAACAGGTTGCAACACATTGCAAACAAAGAATTATAAAGAAGTGTTTTAACTTACATCACCAAGGAACTATGTGACCGAAAAAGAAGATAGACTGATCAGTGTTAAGAGCAAGGGATAGATGAGGAGCAGCTTGCACACTCCATTGGTATACTTGAGAAGTCAGCAAAACATCAAGGGTCGGCTCCAACACATGGGGTAAACTCTGTGGTGAAGTGATGGGAAAAGATGGACAAAAGTCTATGGAGTAGGCACGCATGGATGGGTTTCAGTCTGCATTATTGGAGAGAACACCCAAATTGATGACACCACAGATCCATTGTATTATGACAAAGTTGTACACTGATGTTGTTGAGAGGGATTCTTTTGCCACCAAATTTATAAGAGAACTCATACCAGAATTGGTATCTGAAAAGGTCACCACAGGATGGAACAATAGCCCAAACCTAATGGAATAAAATTTTAACATAAATATAATCTTATACTTATGTTTAAAAAAGTAAATTGGACAAGCAGAGTTAAGTGGAGGTATGACTAGGAAGTAGATATTAAAAAGAGCCAGGATTTTAGAGTCAACGGTGTGACAAGGCAGACAAAACGCTAATGTTACCTTGGGGGTTTCTTTGGTTTAGATTTGTGATTTGGTTGGTGTAGGAAATTCCCAGTGAGGAAACTTCTTCTATTCCTATCAGTAAGTATTCTGCAATTTATATTCTTTGAGATTCACCTGGAGCACTGAGAGATTAAGAGATTTGCCTCAGGTCACATAGCTGGCAGCCAAGCTAGTATAAGCCAGAGCCAGGACATGAATGCAGGTCGTTCTGACTCTGAGGTTCTATCTACTAAGCCATGTTGCCTCTCCATAATGACTATTTTAGACTGAATTAATAGGATCATAGGATTTAGACCTGGAAGGATCCTTAGAGATCATTTAATCTTAACTCTTTATTTTACAGAAGAAAGAAAGGAGGCCCAGCGTAGTTAAGTGTGATCACAGACAACAGAGAAACACAGTGTTCAGAATGTGGGAAGTGGCAGTCACATTGTACACGACCCTGGTCAGACTGCCTTTGAAGTATTCTGTTCAGCCCTTATGGAAAGGCACTGGCAAGCCAGACTGTGACCCAGTGAGGGAAGCCTGGACTGTTAGTCAGTGAATAAGCATTTATTAAGCACTTGCTATGTGCCAGACCCTGTGTTAAGCTCTGAGATGACAAATACAACCGAAAAGAAAGCCAGTCCTTGACCAAGGAACTTACATTCTGATGGAGGACAAGAATATATAAAAGGCAGCTGAAAGCGGGATGGGTGAAGCTATGGTGAAGATGTCCACAGTGTACCCTGGGACTGTGTGGAAAATGGAGACCATATGTGAATCATTTGAAGGGACTGAGAATGTTTAGTGTGAAGAAAAGACAGGGGCAACGTGATAGTTGTTTTCAAACATTTGGAGGCAATCACATGGAAGAAGGATTAAATTTGTTTTGCCTGTTTGGCTTAGGAAGAACCAAGAGCAACAAGTGGAGTTCATCAACCAATCAGCAACCATTTCCTTAGTGCCTTCTATGCCAGGCATTACGGTAGTTTCTGAGGATACAAATACAAAAACATGACAGTCCTTGTCTTCAGGGAGCTTACCTTCTATAGGGGAAACTATAGTACTATAGTGTATAACATAAGCAACACTACATATACAAAGTAAATCCAAAGTAATTTTTTAGCAGGGAGGCACAACCAAGCAACCAATAATAAAATAATAATAATAACTAACATTTATATAGCACTTATTATGTGCCAGGCTGTGTGTTAAACGGTATACAATTATGACCTCATTTGATTCCCACAACAACCCTCAGAGGTAGCTGCTATTATTATCTCTGTTTTACAGATGAGGAAACTGAGGCAAACAGGTTAAGTGACTTGCCTATGGTCACTCAGCTAGGAGATGTCTGAAACCAGATTTGAAATCAGGTTCTTCCTGACTCCATGCCTGGCTCTCTATCCACTGCTCCACCTAGTTGCCCCATTAAAATATTTATTAAGAGTCTACTGTGTGCCAGGCATTGTGTTAAGTGCTAGGGATATAAAAAAGGCAGAAGACTGTCCCTACCATCAAGGAGTTTACAATCTAATGAAGATTGGCAGTTTAGAACATTAGGAAAGGTTTTCCATAGGAAGTAGCACTTACACTGGCCTTTTAAGGAATTCTAAGGGATTGAAGAAGTAGAGGTGAGAAGAAAGCGAGTGTGTTCCAGGCCAGGAACAATCTGTTTAAAGGAACAGACCCTTGAGTTGGAGTGTTTTAGGTGAGGGCCAACAAATAGTGCAATTTTGTTAAACTGTAGGACCTATGAATAACACCGTAAAGAGAGGCTGGAATCAGATTAAGAGAAAGATTTTAATTGCCAAACAAAGGGGTTTGTATTTGATCTTAGAGATAATAGAGAGCCACTGGACTTTTTTGAATAAGGAAACCACACAGGCAGACCTATGCTTTAGGAATGTCATTTTGGCTGTTACGTGGAGGATGGGATTGGAGGTCCCTGAGGCAGGGAGATCAAATGAGAAGTTATTGCAATAGTCCAAGAGATAATTGATGACAATCTGAACCCCAGGGTGTTAGCCACCAGGATGGGGACAGGTATGAGAGATGGTGTGGAGATAGAACTGGCTAGATTTTGCATTATCAAACATGAGGACTGGAACAGTAAAGAAGAAGGCGGGGAGGGGAAAGAGAGGAGCTGCCCAAAGTAGAATGCGTAGCCTCAGGAAGTTCTCCATCACTAAAGAACTCTTCAAGCAGACATTAGATAGCTACTTATCTTCAACATAGCAGAAAGGATTCCTGCATAATGATAATTTTTTTTAACTTTAAGGTTTAAAAAGCACTTGCCTGTGCTCTAGGTAGTGAATATATTATTATTTTCCTTTTACACACATGGAAACTGAAGTTCAGAAGAGATTAAATGACCATATAGCTAGGGCATTTCAGAAACAGAATTTAAATCTAGGTCCCTCCTCACTCCAGGCCCAACGTTCTAGCCAGTGCACTAGACTACACTGAATAGGAAGCTGGAGGAGTTCAACTCTGAGGTCCCCTCACAGGCTGTGAGTTTGTGATTCTAGACATAAAGTTTATGCTGGTTCTTGGCTTGGAAATCTTTTCTGATTTCTGTGGGAAGAGCTAAATTGGGGTCTGCAATAGTGATACTATTTGTTGATCACAACTTTGTACTGATGAAGGAAAAGGAAGTCCCCAAATCAACTGGGTTTACTATTAGAGGGAGAAGAAAACCAGGCAGTGCCCCCTGTATGCCTGAGATTGCTTGGGGAGGAATGGTGTAAGCAATAGAAAACCCAAGTTGTGTAAGGATTGAATAGGAGAGTCACCCAATCAACCTGATGGACTTATGGGGTAGCAATTCTTTGTCAGGGACTTCTGAGAAAGTGTCTCTCTATGGAGAGTGTGGACATGTTCTCTAATACCTTGTGGAGAGGAGAAAGGCATCTGCTAATTAGACTTCAGAGACTGGGGCTGCCCCAAAGTGAATCATTTGGTTTGGAATTGCCTCTTGGTGCCTCCTGGAGAATGGATTTAACTGATAATGGACTGGCCCCAAGATGAATTGGTTGGCTCAGACCTTTGGGAGGATAGACTTTTGTGGGAAGAGCCTTTGTGCTGGTCTGTAAAGGGAGCTGACATTGCCCTTGGCCTTTTCCCTTCCACTTCCACTTTTATTCTGGATAAAACAAACAAACAAACAAACTTGGGGACTTACATTACAAAACCACACTCATAAAAGCTGCCTTGAGGAGTCAACTGTCCCATAGTAGCAGGTGGTAATAGTGGGAGCTGATCTTCCTCGGTCTCAGGAGCCATTAATGGTGGCTTAGAAGAGATCACAGAAAAGGAAAAAATGTGTTTGCCTACTTGACATGAGAGTGGAGTTCCTAGATAATGTTCCTAAGCTCCCTTACTCCTAGATCAGAGCTGTCCAAACTTAGGTTATCTTAGGGCTACATTAAAATAAAATAATTATTTGAGGGCTGCACCCAAAATATAAAATTCAGTACACTAATAGAAAGTAGGGGAACCCGCATCATCAATATAACAGGAGAAGGCGCGAAGCAAACACAAAACAACAAAGCAGCAACACAACAGTGTAAAGGTAGGTGCATATTGACTAGTCTGCATCATACAGACGGAAAGCATCCCACAGATCGACTGAAAATTCCATGCGATATGTTCCGTTCGTAATACTGCTTAAAAACACCGAACAAAATTAACATCAACGAGATTATTTATTAGTGATGGAATTAAAAAATCTAATGTGCATTCCATGCAAATTATTATTTTATTTTTTCGCTTGTGAAAATTTAAACCCACAGGTGGGCCACGTAAAATCACACTGCAGGCTGCATGCAGTCTGCGGGCCATATTTTGGACAGCCCTGGATTAGAGTACTGGACCTGGTGTGAGGGAAGACCAGAGTTCAAATCTGGCCTAAGACACTTACTAACTTGTGTAACTATGGGTAAGTCACTTACCCTCTGCCCTCCTCAGTTTCCTTAAAAGTAAAATGGGCATAATAGTAGCACCTACCACTGCGGGCCATATTTTGGACAGCTCTGTCCTAGATAAAGGAGGGGTGATTTCCTAGGCAGCAAAATCCAGAAATCTAGCCTTCTAGCCAGAGAAAGGGGATTTCCTGGATAGTATCAGGCTCAGGATTGCCTTGTAAGTAACCCCAAGTTCAAGAGTTTGGGGACCCACTTTCTAACCAGAGAAGGGGAATTTCTTGAGCAGCTTGACTATTGTTAAAGGAAGAGAAGACCCTCATAAGGTATCAGAAGGCTGAATGTCTGTGGTTGGCTTTGTATCTGGATAACTTTATGACCCTGTGGAAAAGTAGGACCCACTGGAGAGGGAAAATTATATTGATTGTAGATTATTGTGTAAATCCTTTATGCTTTTTCTGCTTCATTTGTGGGCTCAGGTGAGTTCTTTGTGTCTCCTTCATTTTCTGTGGGCTATCCTGTACCTGGAAATGTTTGTTACCTTGAATGGCGTATGGGAGCTGAGAACCTTTTTAACCACATCCATAGAAACCTAAAGTGTGAGATGATTTTTCCAATGCAAACTCTGGATGGCCGCAACATAAGCCAGAGACTAGGTAAATTTTTCAGTGCCATACCTAAGTCTGGATACAGTCAATATATGTCCAGAATTTGGGTGTACTGGACTATGGGTTTGGCTTGTCTAAATTTTGCTGCTGGGCCTTACCTGATCTAATGAGTTATTATCATAAGCTCTTAGTTTCCAAAGAAACTAAGGCAAGGGGCCTGATCCTTCTTCCCTAGAGTGACTTGTCTAATTTTGACAAAGTTTACTTATAGTTCACATTCCTATATTGCTTTAATGCACTTTTCCCATAACAATTCTGTGAGATAGGTAGTGTATTATTATGACTATTGTACAGACGAAGACACAGCTGATCAATATTGAGATTTGTGCCTGCGTCTAATAGACTTCATTAAGTACAGGATGGGAGACTTTGTCCTCAAAAGGGAGGTCTTGGTAGACCATAATAGACCCATTATATGTCAGCCATATGATGAAGCAGCCAAAAAAAATATTTATGTGAACGCAGATGTAGTGGCCAGGATGAGGGAGGTGGTAATCCCAATGTACTCTTTCCTGGTCAGCCTATATCTGGAGGTGTTTGTTATTCACTCATGTCCGACTCTTTGTGATCCAATGGGCCATAGCATGCCGGGCCCTTTTATCCTCCACCACCTCTTGAAGTCTGTCCAAGTTCATGTTTGTCATTTCCATGACACCATCCATCCATCTCATCCTCTGTCATCCCTTCTTCCTTTTGCCTTGAATCTTTCCCAACATCAGGGTCTTTTCTAATCAGTCCTTTCTTCTCTTTATGAAAGCAAAATATTTAAGTTTTAGCTTCAGTATTTGATCTTCCAGTGAATAGCTTGATTTAATTTCTGTAAGTATTGAATGATTTGACCTCCTCGCTGTCCAAAGGATCTCAAAAGTCTTCTCCAGCACCACGATTCAAAAGCATTGAATTCTGCGGCACTCAGCTTTCCTTATAGTACAACTCTCATAGTCATACATTACTACTGGAAAAAAAAACCATAGTATCAGACTCTGAAAGTAAATGACCGAAGAGCCCCAGACATTATGCAACAATTATTAACCCTGAAAAATAAAATAAAAAAACGAAAGAGCCACAGAGATTTTTGTACCAACTGTCAACTCTGACCAAAGAGCCACAGAGGCTATAGAAAAAGCTTTATACCAACTATCAACTCTGAAAAATAAAATAAAACCAAAGAGCTCCCCAAAGTTATAAGCAAAAATCTTTATTTATTCCATTGGAGGAGGGAAACTAGATACATGTGCTGGGGTCTTCTCCTAGAGGAGATCCTACAGCAGTGAGGCTAAGTTTTGATACATACAGTAGTGGCTAGATAAAGAACCGGGCAGTGAGATGTACCAGTGGCAATGAGGGCTAACAGCAACAATGAAGCAAGTTTGTTTCATACTAGGGCTGCATGACTAGAACATGGCTCCTGCAAGTGCTTGTCCAACTCAGAGACCACCTGGGGCTGGTGTGAACCAATTCTGTGATTTAGCTACATCAGAGCTCATCCAGAGTGTGAGTGCAAAGGATTGTTGTTATGCCAAGCTCAGGGCACAGCTTGCTTGCTGGACCTTAGCTCTGGAAAACAGGGTGGTCTCCTAATAGTAAAAAGAGAAGAGTGAAAAGAGAGGGGCTTCTGGGCATCCTTACAATAGCTTTGACTATACACTCCTTTGTCAGTAAGGCGATGTCTCTGCTTTTTAGTATGCTGTCCAGATTTGCCATAGCTTTCCTTCCAAAGAGCAAGTGTCTTTTAATTTCATGGTCACCATCTGCAGTAATCTTTTACTATGGAGTATTCTGGGCATCACATTTTAGGAAGGGCACTGTTGAGTTGGAAAATGTTCAGAGAAAGGCAACCGAGATGGTAAAGTGCTTTCAGGTCATGCTATATAAGGTAGGTTGAAGAAACTGGGAATGTTTAGTTCAGAGAAGAAGAGACTTTGTTGAGGGTACGACCATGCTGGTAAATCTTTACTAACTAGCTCTCTGGGGAAAAATGTACACAGAACATATTTTTAAGTTTAATATGAATTATTAACATTTTCTCTATCACTTTAAGTCTAGACAATCAATAAAATAATAAATTAAATCCTGATTTGTAGCCTCTACTGATTTCCATAATGTAAATGCTCACACTGAAAATTTAACAGTCAGCTCTTGGTAGCTGGTTCTGAGCTGCCACCTGGGGAGGAGAATACAATAAATACCTTCAAGTATTGTGTGGCAGCACTGTACAGTGGAAAGAGGGCTGTAGCTGGAATGAGAGAAGCGAGGATCTTGGATCTTGACTGTCAGTGAGTACTTGTGTGATCTTGGGAAGTTATTTAATCTCATCTTCTTCAACTATAAAATAAAGGAACTAGATAACCTCTAAGGTCCCTTCTACCTTTAAATCTATAATTACACGTAGAGGGCTGGACTTGCCCCACTTAGCCTCAGAGGGCAGAAGTTAGGAACAAGTAATGGTGTATTACTAGTAGTAATGAGTGACAGTTTCATAGAAGTAGATTTAGGCTTGATATAAGAAAAAGCATTCTTACAATTAGGGCTGTCCAAAATGAAAAAGGCAGCCTCAGGAGGGAATGGGTTCCTTCTTATTAGAGGTCTTTAAGCAGAAGCTGGATAATCACATGTCAGGTGTGTTGTAGAAGCGATTCTTGGGCAGCTAGGTGGCATCATAGTGCACAGAGCCCTAGGCCTGGAGTCAGGAAGACTCACCTTCATGAGTTCAAATCTTGCCTCAAACATTTACTAGCTGTGTGACCTTGGACAAGTCACTTAACCTTGTTTGCCTCCATTTTCTCACCTGTAAAATGAGCTGCAGAAGGTAATCACTCCAGTGTCTTTACCAAGAAAACCCCAAACGGGGTCACGAAGAGTGTAAAGGCAATCAGTGAATAGGAAGATCTTCCCCACCCATTTGAGTGGGCTTTGAGCACGGGGCTCTCAGGGTCCTGCGAGGAGTGGCTAGGACTGGAGCCAATGGTAGGCGCCTGAGTTCTGGTCCACAAGATGACATGAAGCCTGTGGTGGGAGAAGCTTGCTGAATGGCTGGAGCAGAGCTAAGAGGGAGTTGGTGAGGCATTTGGTAAGAGCAGTTAAGAGCTGAAGGAGAGAGGAAGCAGTCAGCTAGCTGGAACACAGCTTGGAGAGTGTGGCAGAAGCGGCAGCAATGGCGGCAGGCACTACGAAAAAGCAGGACTGACTGTCATAGAGACCGGAGAGTGCTGAGCAGGGGCTTGAGACTAGTGGATGGTCTTCTTGCTGGAGG
>JAQQSZ010010766.1:0-12423 GCA_028646595.1 Phalanger gymnotis
CTGGATCAGTTCACAACTCCACCAGCAATGTAACAATGTTCCAATTTTCCCACATCCTCTCCAGCATTTATCATTTTCCTGTTTTGTTATTTTAGCCAATCTGACAGGAGAGAAATGGTATCTAAGAGTCATTTTGATTTGCATTTCTCTAATCAGTAGTGATTTTGAGCATTTTTTCATATGTCTATAGATATCTTTAATTTCTTTCTCTGAAAACTGTCTGTTCATATCCTTTGACCATTTCTCAATTGGGGAATTAACAACTGCTTTTTAAAAGGTGTACATTGTAATCCAGATGAAGGTAGTTTCTTAGACCAAAATCCTAAGGGTACATTTCTGCTTTGTTGTTTCTGCCATAGACTCTAATTCATATACTTATATAGTCACTTGTAATTCCACCAGGCCACTTTGCATAGGCCATAAATCCAGAGCCAATTGTATAGCAACCTTGGCTTCTTCAAAAGCTTTACTCTGTTCAAGTCCTCAATCAAATTAATGGTTTTTCCTAGTAACTTTATATAAGGGTTTCAAAATCTGTCCTAAATGTGGAATGTGATGCCTCCAATATCCACAACATCCTATGAAATTTTGGGCCTCTCTCTTATTGGTAGGGATTGGAAAATCTTAAATCTTTTGTCAGGCCTGTGGGAGAATTTCTTGCAGTCCTTTATTCCACTGTATACCCCAAAATTTTACAAATTAAGCTGGTCCTTACATCTTCTCAGGAATAATTTTTCTTCCTTTGCCTTTCATGTGATCAATTAAAAGTGTCAAACTCTTCTCCACTTCTTTTACATTTTCTCCCTGTATCATATACCATCTATGTAGTAGGTAAGCTGTATATCAGGCAACTTCAATTCATCCAAATGTTCAGCCACGATCCTATGACAAATAAGTGGGCTGTGCAGATATCCTTGTGGCAATCAGGTAAAAGTATATCGTCACCCCTGCCACACAAAAGCAAATTGGTCCCATTGTTCAGAGTCTATTGGGATCATAAAGAAAACACTGGCCAAATTAATAACTGCGTACCAAATCCCATCATATTTCTGGATCCTTTCTATTAATGTAACAGTATCTGGAACAGCAGCACAAGGGAGGAGTCACTTTGTTCATTTGTCTATAATCCACAGTCATTCTGCACATTCCACCTGACTTTTGTACTGGCCAGACAGGATTATTCCATTGAGTGGTTGTAGGACCTAACACTCCAGCCTCAACATATTCCTTTAGAGTATTGGCAATTTCATCTTGCCCACCTGGCACATGCTACTGCTTCAAAGTAATTACTTTAGAAGGTTCAGGTAAAGTGACTGGGTACATTTTTATTTTTCCCACTAAAACTATATTCATTCCTATCTTCTTTACTGCAAATTGATATCTCCCCTCAAGCAAATTCAGTGTCATGCCTTTCAATATATCTATTCCAATAATGTATTCAAGAATAGGTACAATGACTATGGTATATTCTTTCTTAGGCAATTGTCCAATTTTCATCATCAGTTTGACTTGTTTGACTGATATTTCAGCCCCTCCTAGTCCTGTGATGGTAATAGGAGTTCCACACCTGAACTTGTCAGGATTTCCATAAATCAAGGTGGCCTCTGCCCTGGTGTCAATCAATGCCCTAGTTATAGTATTTGATCCATTTTTCCAATATGTAACCAGATTAATATGAGGTCTACAGTCCTGTCTGTATGTTTCTTTAATTTGAGCTGGGGCTCAGTCTATTTCCTAGTCTTCCTAAAAGTGTGACTCGCTTGGATACAAGGGTTCGAGACCTGTAGGATTTGTAGGGATAGTTCTTACTTCTCTATTCTCTCTGCTATTAAGCCCCTTATCTTGGTACATTTTGTATAGTTCATCAGTTGGAATACCATCTATTGTTTCAAAATTTACCCATGTTCTCAAGAGAGCAGCAAACATTGCCTTTCTTGTCACTCTATTCTGACTTTACATCTGCTGACTATTCACTCTTCTCTTTTGAGGAAATTTATCTTTTCCCCAGTCTCCTAAGTCACTTAACTATGAAATCTTATCTAGCACTTCTGAAAGAGTATGCCCTACCTCCCCAATTAACAGAGTCAGAATTAGGTGTTTATTAGTAGGAGGATCTGTCTTAACTATCAAATTTCTATGAGAGACTTGTAAGGGAGTGTCATAGTATGCATCTGTGTTTCCCATCATAATAGCTGTCTTCATTACCTCCTCCTTTAACTTTCTCATTCAGTTCCTAAATGAATACCAGGGCCTATCTGCACTGGGCCACAAACAATCCATTGGATTGGGGCACCTAGGTGGCTCAGTGTGTAGAGCACCGGCCCTGGACTCATGAGGAACCAAGTTCAAATCCAGCCTCAGACACTTGACACACTTACTAGCTGTGTGACCTTGGGCAAGTCACTTAACCCCAATTGCTCTACCTTCCTCCCTCGGAAAAAAAAGAATCCATTGGATACTCTTGGTTACATCCCTTTGCTGCTAAAGCTAACAGGCTAATTGTCCTGTTACCACCTTGCAGATGATTATCCCTAAAAACTTGCTGTACAAAAGGATTCTGACTAATACTTATGAATTTCATGCAGTCCACACTATCCACATGGCCCCTTCATCACTGATTCTCACGATCCAAGATATTAACCATTCTCCCATTCCTTGGGTTAACCTACTCAAGATATCTGGGATTTCCTGCTGTGTAAAATCCTTCAAAACCTCTCTGAACACTATTTTTTTTCTTGGGTTTCTTGCCCCCTCTGCTGTATGGGCCACACTTCCATCTGAGGATCCTGGTCTGATACTGTATCATTTTCTGGCTCCAGAGCATCATACCACAAAGTAGCATTTCGTGACTTAGCTTCTGATATTGTATCATTCTCTCCTGACTCTCTTCCCCTGTCACCATGGCAACCAGACAGGCAGCTAGTCTTGACCTGGGCTGAACTCAAATGCACTCTTGACCTCCTTGGCTTCCTCTTTCTTCTATCCAAATTAACAGCAAAATCAGTCAATTCCTGAACAATAATCTGTTCTTCTGCCACCTGAGATTCCCCATCTTGCTGTGGCAAAGAAATATTCTCATTTGAGCTAGCTGTTTCTCTTCCCATTGAGTTCTCTCTTGTAACAATCTGTCCCTGCTTTCATATATAATATGATACACTATGAGAAAAACCCAGACTCTCCTAGAGAGTGTTGTTGGCAATTTTCTCCCTGGCTTAACTTTAATTTCTTGCAAACATCTTTCCAAATCTCTAGGTTCTCCCCTCTGTGGCTTCTGTTCCCAGTCCTCACGCAATCCTGTGCCTTTAGCCCATTCCCTTGCTAGGGAGGAATAAGGTACCCCCTCCCATCCTGGTATAACCATTTCTTCCTCTAAAGCTCTTCTACCTCCAAATAGAGATCTTATACTTTGTGATCCCATCCTCCTAGTCACCACATGTATTAGCAAGGCAATAAACACATCAACGATAATTGTGAATATGCCTATGTATTTCTGTATCGCAAAATATGACACCCTCCACATAGGAGGTAGAAGAAGTAAACCATTTATTCAGACAGTAAAGAACCAGGTCCCAAAACCAATAAGCCCACAGCAGCAAAGAATTCAATATACAATACCACAGCAGAGAACCACTCCATCCTATAACCTTCCCACCCCCTGCTGGGGCCTTCCCACAAACACACTCACAGCCACCATATGTCTGCTCTTTCCCTCAGCTCTAACTGCTCTCTCAGCATTTCCTGTGACACACTTTCCTTTTCCTCTCAGCAAGCTCCTCCCACCACATGTGACTTAGGCTTTCTCTGCCATAAGCAGGTCACATGGGCCTACTAATGGGTGGAAAATATCTTCAAATCTAAATTGTTATTACACCCTCTCACCCAAGGTAGGCTTGCCACAGGCCTCTTTTCTTTCCACATAAGAGCTTCCTGAGGCCAAAGAGATGGACCTGGTCTGAAAAGGACAAGCCTGCTCTGGGAGACCCAGATGCTGCCAGGATGTCTGCCCCATACCAGGAGCCAGGAAACTGAAAGAAGAGGAGCAGGGAGTCAGGCTGAGTCCTCAAAACCTCAGATATTTAAATGTGGGGGGCGGAGCCAAGATGGCAGCTGGAAAGCAGGGACCTGTGTGAGCTCCCTGCCAGGTCCCTCCAAAAATCTATAAAAAATGGCTTTAAACAAATTCTAGAACTGCAGAGCCCACAAAATAGCAGAGGGAAGCAGGGATCCAGCCTAGGACAGCCTGGATGGTCACTGGATGAGGTCTATCAAGCACGGAGTGCAGGGGAGCAGAGCCCAGCGCCAGCAGCAGCAGGACCAACCAGACCAGGAGCAGGGCAGAACAAGCCCTAGCATCCTGAATGAGTGAGTTGTGGCAGTTACCAGACTTCTCAACCCACAAACACCAAAGACAACAGAGAAAGTTAGCGAGAAAAGCTGCAGGGGACAGAGTGAAAAGAGTTTGCAGTTCAGCCACTGCCCCGGGGGGAGGAAGGAAGGGGGAGGTGCAGCTACAGAACTACAGCTGCAGTTATTTCTGGCCCCAGGCCCACCTGGAGGGAGGAATTAAATGATGGATCAGAGCAGGAGTGCAGAGCCTGCTTAAGATTTTCATCAGGTCCGGGTTGGTGGTTCTTGAGGAAGGAGGAGTGTTGGTGTGGCAGAGCTGGCTGTATAGAAATAGCTCTGAAATCAACGGTGCATCCCCTCAAACTTAGAACAAAGTACTCTTTACACTACAAGCAGTCATACCCTGCTGAAAAACTTAAGGGTCAAGTAAGTTGGCTGGGAATATGGCCAAGCAGCAAAAACGCACTCAGATTCAGTCTCAGACTTTGGAATCTTTCTTTGCTGACAAAGAAGACCAAAACATACAGCAAGAAGTCAACAAAGTCAAGAAGCCTACATCAAAAGCCTCCAAGAAAAACATGAACTGGTCTCAGGCCATGGAAGAGCTCAAAAAGGATTTGGAAAAGCAAGTTAGAGAAGTAGAGGAAATATTGGGAAGAGAAATGACAATGATGTGAGAAAACCATGAAAAACAATGACTTGCTAAAGGAGAACCAAAAAAATACTGAAAAAAATATTGAAGAAAACAACACCTTAAAAAACAGACTAAGTCAAATGGCAAAAGAGCTCCAAAAAGCCAATGAGGAGAAGAATGGCTTGAAAGGCAGAATTAGCCAAATGGAAAAGGAGGTCCAAAAGACCACTGAAGAAAATACTACCTTAAAAATTAGATTGGAGCAAGTGGAAGCTAGTGACTTTATGAGAAATAAGGTATTTAAATGTGGTGGGCCATTGCTGGTCCCTGACCCCAGCCTATGCAACCCACTGGATCCTGGGTTCAGCCCTCAGTTCTCCTTAACATTCTGCTGGCTTCAGCACAGATGGTAATAGAGGTTGTTTTAAGCCTTCCTCCTTGTCTGGTTTTCACTAGCTCTGAGTTCTAGAGTTTGCTTGGCTCAGTACTCTTTTTTCTTATTTTTAATTTTACATTCACAACACTTTCATTTCTGAATATCTCCTTCCCTCCTCCCTACCCAGAGTTCCAGCCCCAAGACAAAAAACAAAAAAGAGAGGGAAAAAAAGGCAGATCAGCAAAAAGAACGCAGCAACCAAGTCCAACTATGTATTCAACCTTCCATACCTGTAGTCTCCCCCCTCTGCTGGATTTCCATTCCCTTCTCCCCTCCCTGCCCCATCATTATAAATACAGAGCTCCTCATGTACCATCCTTACAAAACTCTGCCTCCCACAGTGACATCTCCATGCTCCAGGATCCCTGCCTGACCTGGCTTCTGGCTTCTAGGTGAAATCTCCCTAAAACCTGACCCTGTCCATGAACCCCCTGTGCCTCATCAGAACCACAGGTACTTTTCACCAGTTTCAGTCTGTGCTTGTCTTTGACAGCCCCTGATGCCTTGCCCTGCCCTAAGCTGCTGATTCAGGCCTGTTCAGAACCTGCATGTTGCCTGGCAATGCCTCACTACTGATAATTCCATTCTCCAGATGAACAAACTGATGCCCAAGTGCTTACTTCAGTTCCTAAGTTTGTAGGGCAACTAGTCACTTATTAAGGGGAAGAGTGACATAGACAGCACCAGACTGACCTGATGCTGACCTCTGACCTAGGTCTGTGAGAAATAATCATCTTACCAGTCAGTGAATTAAGGAAAGAAACCAGAAGAGCCTGGGCGACCCTCCTTATGAGAGGACAAACCCTTTCAGCCAGTTACAAACCTTTTATGACTTATCCCTCCCCTGTTCTCCATTGGCCAGCATTTCAGGGTCTACAGCCAATCCCAAAACACCTTCCCCTCCCCCACATGGGCCTCCACCCCTGCTTACTTCTCTCATTTCCACATTTCAGTCCCCTCCCCCGTTCATCCTCGTTCTCTTTATACTTTATTTTGTAAAGGAATGACAAGCCATAAATACTTTAAATCTCATCCCAGGATGACTCCTTAGGTTTCCCAAATTATGTCTATATTATGTCAGTGGAAACAAGATTCAAGCATCCCTTCCAGGCCTCAGATGGCCCCTCCCCCTCTGCCCTGAGCATCTGAGCCCCCAGGTCAGGGAAAGGGGGTCATCCTCAATGTGGGGGAGCTGGGGCAGGATGCTCCTGAACCCTGAGTTCAGGTATGGCTAAGGAGAGTTTGACTTAAGCCTGAGAACCAGAGAAATAAAGCAGCATGCCAGAGCACCCCATTTCTCCTATTTCCTTCCACTCACTCCCCAGGCAACCTTGGGCAAGAGCTCTGCCCCTCTGGGGAGGGCCTCAGTTCCTACATCTCAAAAATGGGGGCCTCCGTTGTCTCTTCTGGTTTTTACTCTGCCTTCTCCCGAGCCGTTTGCTCCTAGAAGCCTCTGGGCCCGTGAGTTTAGGGAAGGGGGTTTTACACAGTTCTTTCCCTTGTTAGGTCTTGGGCCAATTCAACAAGGCACCCATTAAATCAGCCTATTGTATTCCCATTTCCTGCTTTCACATATAACAAAGACCCCATTTCTTCAGTCTGGAAATTTCTGCAGCTTCCACAAGCAGCACCCTGCTGGGGGGCTGGGGATAGTGAGGTGAGGAGACCCAGGAACTGTGCATGGGAGTGGGGGGATAGCTAAGGAACAGTATCCTGGCTAGCCTGTGTCTGGGGGGGAGGGGGCAGACCCAAGATTCGGATGGGAAGGTTGAAATCTGACACTTCTCCATCACTTCTAGTGCTCCCCCAGCAAGCCTGGCCAACTTCCCAGCCCGAACAGCACAACCAGATGGGGTGGGAGAGGCAGACTGGCAATGCCAGGATGTGAGCATAGGGGGACACCTTTCACAGGCCAACCCCTCCCTGCCCTCCCCACCAGGTCAGATGCTGGAGGGGCCTTTGGGAACTATCCCAGACTGGGCAGGGCCAGCCCCAGACCCCACCCAGCTCAGGAGGGCCAGGAGCCTCTGTCTCTCACCCTAGGCCTCTTGCTTTCAATGTTCCCCAGCTGTGCCCCTCTGCCTGGCAGCAGCCTTGGCTCTCTTCCAACACATCCCTCAAAATCAGGTGTAACAACACCAAACCAGGGCGGGAGGGGTGGAACTGGGGCCAGGCATTCAGCCTCAACCTCTAAAGGGACAACCCTACTCACAGCACTGGCCAACCTAAGATGCTGCTTAAATGAGAGTTAGTATTATTATTGTAATTATTATGGCATCACCCCTAAGGGAACCACTGGCCAGCCTGCCTCTTCCTGGCTCCAGGAGACTGGTCTCCTCTTCCCAAACTCCCTGGCTCTGTACACCTTGTGAAAAATGGTTTTTCTTAGTAATCGTTATCTTGGAGACTCAGAGCTTCCCCCATCCCCCTTTCTTCCAATGTTCAGTTTCTTCTTCAGAAGGAACTTAAGATCTAATCTAAATGGGTCTATTCCTGTTCATAATGTTGCCCCAACAGGTCTGGGAAAATGTTGATTCCTCCCTATGGTCAAGACAGGTGATA
The DNA here is from genome assembly GCA_028646595.1 of Phalanger gymnotis. Taxonomy (NCBI): domain Eukaryota; kingdom Metazoa; phylum Chordata; class Mammalia; order Diprotodontia; family Phalangeridae; genus Phalanger; species Phalanger gymnotis. The sequence continues at coordinate 7,980 of JAQQSZ010010766.1, forward strand.
CGGAAATTGATGTCTCTTTGACCAAGATTAAGTCCAGTACCCCAAGACCCTCATTTTAATATAGCCCGCCTCCCAGTGTGTTGACCAATCAATTGATTGGCTCTCCTTGGGAACACCTACTCTTTGAAAGGTATATAATTCTATACCTCCAACCCCCAAATTCAGCCAGTTCTGGACTGGCTTCCTTAGTGGGGCCCAGTTCTGGACTGTAACTCCCATGCAGTGCATTTCCCCAGCTTAAGAGAAATTAAAAACATAGACACAACGTAATTTTGTTTGTCTCTTTCTTGGAACAAGCTTTGTGAGATTGACACAAGGGAGCCGTGCCTCGGATAGAAGACGAGGCCTTGGAGACTAGTACCTTCCCCTGACAACGCTGGGACTGGACGCCCACAGGACTCTTCCTGAAGTCCCAGCTCTGAAGGATGGGTGAGTCTTCTCTCCAAAATCCTTATCTCTCAGACTCTACGTATTAGGTTGCAATTTGCTTTTCTCTCCAAGCAGCTCTGGGCAAAGAGACATCAAGATGGGTCTCCTGGGCAGAGATCTCAAGAACGGTCTCTTGGAAAGTAAGGATATCCTTTATAATCTGACTGTAATTTGGCTATGGGTCAGAAGGAATCCAGAACTGGGGATCCAGCTAACAAAACTGCCGCCTCTTCACTATCAGTCTGATGGCCATAAACATTACCAGCGCTGGTGTCAATAGACCAAAGATAATTCTGAATTATGTTGGCCCCACTGGGGTTCCTTTAACTGGTTCAGATTCACATGCCAAAGATAATTCGATTTTGACCAGCGGAATTCTTATTCTAAAAATCCGATCCATGCACACTCTATCTTGTCATTCTGTCTGTCTGTGCCCTTGTGTTTGTAAAGTGACTGTTGTGTTTGTGCTGAAAGATTTAAAACACAGCCAGGAAAACTTTTAAGACCTGTAATTAGAAAGAACACTGGGAAATAGCCCCTGCCCTAGGCTTTCAGAAGGAGCTTAAGACTTTTTTGGGGCCCAACACCGGCCAAGTTGGGGTTACAAAAATAAAGTTACTGAGTATTGGACCTGAGAAAGCAGAGGACTCTCCCTGGAGTTAATGGGAAGGTAGAATGAGCAGCAGCAGCTTTATTCTAATAAGATCTAGACCAAGCTGCACTCACAACTGCAAAAAGAAGGTTTTGGGTCTTTTAAGACATCTTGGTCTGGCCTTGTATCATAGCCTTAAATAGGATCACTTTAACATTTCAGTGATTTGTTTAAAATGCATACTAACATTATAAACACTGTTTGTGGAGGCTGTGAGAGAAATCCAGCTCCCTTGATTTGGAAATTATTAAGCATTAACTCCCTCCAGGTGCAGAGAAGCAGGACAAAAAGGGGGCGGGTATGGTTTTTAACATGGAAAATTGTGTCATTAGGCAGTCAAGCCTTTTGTGATCTGTTAATGAGGTCAGAATCCCACTCTTGCATTTCAATAGGAACTTAAGTCACTGCATGTCTACAAATGGTATGTGCAGTCTGAGATGTGGTTGAATGAAAAGTGGAGGTAGTCTGAGTAATGGGTTTGGAAGGTTAGCAAATAAAAGTAAAGGCTTGAGCAAAAATATGGAAGGTGGAAAAAAACTGGGGACAGATGAGGAGGGAGGCAGCAAGCTCATGTGCTCTGAGCCCCCCCCCCCCCATCCTTGGATAGCTGTTGTAGGTGCCTTTGTGCCAGCTTCAGATAGTTCAAGCATGTTGAGAGGGAAGATTTATTTTAAGTAGAAACACTGAAAATGAAAATTTTGTAGCTTGATTTTTAAACCAATAAATAAAGTTATAGAAGGCTGGAAGGAAGTGCGTCCACATGCCTTGCATGATAAATCTGAAGGCCTAAATAAATCAAACACTACATAAATATTGGCTATGGTAAATATATTGGTTATTATGATTTGTGATTATTTTATAAAATCTTAAACTGTTTCCTTGTATTGTTCAATTAATTATTATTGACTCTGGAATCTCTGGCGTTTTCTGCCTGAAGAAACTGGCCACACCCAGTCAGCATTAATTCAGATTCCTTAGTTCTTTTTTGCCTGGGCCAAAAGCAGCAGCACAACTCAGAGTCTTAGGGCTTCAACCTAGACAACTTAGCAGTGAAAAGGTATTGTTATTTGGCATTCAGAAATTGGTTTTATTTGCCTCGGTTTACTGTTCTGTAAGGAGATAATGATGGAACCCACTTCCCAGGGATGTTGTAAGGATCACATGATTGGCATAAGATGAACGCTATCCAAATGTTAACTGTTTAAATTAAATGTAATTGTTTCATAGTTGGTAACTTTATGTGAGTTTTTAGATGTGATCAGTATGCCAATGGTGATGAGATGAATGATTTTCTGTATAAAGCAATTTGGGGGCACATCCAACTAAATTAAGGTCATCTGATTGGTAATTAATCGGTTTTGTTTCAAGTTTAAGTACATCATAATTGTTTATGGTATTGATATATTTCTAAATTTTCTTTTATTGTGTAATTTGGTAACAACTGTATCACCTGTGTTGTTAGAAAAGCAATTTCTCTCATAATCTAGATGTTTTTAGATTAAAAATGGTACCATCAGAAAAAAAATGAATGGGTCAGAAAGCTGTGAAGTCATTCTATCTGTGTTGTAATATTCTTTAGTACTGTAATTTAAAAAATCATAAACTTCCAAGATTTGTCTATATTTGAAAGGAGGCTTCAGCTAAAATTATCTGGCCACCATTTATGAAATTTGTGAGATTGTCATCTGTTTGGGGTTATTGTTTTAATCAAAGATTTACAAGGGTATTTTTGTGAAAGGAAACTTGGTAATTATGCAAAAGAAAGACCGTGTAAAATCTCCTTGTAATTCTTATCAACCCCGTGCAAGAGTTTTGTGTTGGAGAATTCTTAATGAGTAAATGGATCCTCTTTAGAAACCTTTTTGATTAGAGAATTAGGTAACTAGGAATTTAGTGGTAATTAGGAATTTCATAGTAATTAGGAATTTCATTTGTTATAGTAACATCAGGATAAATTTTAAGCTGTTTTTAAGAAGGGGAAATACTTTTACAAAGAAGTGTTTTGCAAAATCTTTTGTGTGATTTTTAGAAGGCCTAGTAAATTTCATTTGCAAGCTAGTTTATTGAAATAATAATTTGATATTGATAAGAATTATGTACAAGTCTACTGTGAATTTTCGAGTTTCATTCCTACTCTTCTTGTGTCCTTTGGACTGGCCTTAAATGGATGTTTTCAGAGAGACAGAGTCAGCAGCTCAGTGAAAGCAGCATCAGAGATTTAAAGTGATAATCATTTAAGATCATTTGAACCCCAATAAGGGCCGAAGCCTAAACTAATCAGCCAGACATGCTTTTTGAGTAAACTAAAAAATGTCCCTTCCTGTGTCAGCAACTATAGGACCAGATGAGGCTGACCAGGAGCATTCTTCCCGTATGTAAGTACTAACGGACAGGATGCCTTGGACCAGACATTGTCTTGAAAAGTTAGACTTTTCTTATCTTGGTATCCTATGGACATATGCTCTACAGGGGAAACACAGATATCCTAGGATTGTAATTTCAATTGGCACTTTGTCAATTGTCTTGTCTTATTGTGTTTACAACTTATTCAACTAAGAAACTTCCTTTCTCACACTATGGTTAAACACATTTGGAGATCATAAATTTGAGTGATGTAGACATCCCGAGTTGGGATTGTTCTAAAATGCATTTAAGGCTTCTCATTCTTTTTATCAGTCAGTCAGAATTTAACTTTTGGCTCCATGGAGATGTATCTGCTAGCTTTAAGGGAATAAACAATATGAATTCGTATATCGCCTAGGCTGTTTCCCTCTTTTAATCAAACTTTCAGATTGATAAAGGCTGGTGATTAATACTAAAGCATCCCAATTCCTGTAATGAGCTGTAAGTGGGAAATATCTTGCTGTTTAGATAGGAATTCATTCTATGGTCTAGCAGGAGTCAAAATGAGTGTTTGAACTTCTCATATGTATAAGATTCAATTCCTGAAGTATCTCTTTTTTTTTTTCAGATCGAGTATGGTTAGAAAAGGGTAAATGAGCTTGAGAAACAGATGAAAATCTATTAAGAAAAGTAAGTTATGAACTATCTTGTGTTATCTTTTTTTTGAAGCTTTCCTTTATTTTCTTTTTTCATTTTCTTTTTTATTTTTAGTTTGCAACACATGGTTCTACATAATTTTAAGTTCCAAATTTTCTTCCCTCCCTCCCCACTTCCCTCCCCAAGACAGCATGGAATCCCATATAACTTCCATGTGTAACTTGGCATTGAATTAATTTACACACTAGTCAAGTTGTGGAGAAGAATTATGACAACTGGAATGAATCATGAGAAAAAAGAAACAGAACTAAAAAAAAAAAACAACCCAACAACAAATACAAAAGAGAGAAAAAAGGGGGGGGG
>JAQQSZ010010768.1:0-12422 GCA_028646595.1 Phalanger gymnotis
TGCAAGCAGCCAGAAAGAAACAATTTGAGTATTGTGGGAACATGATCAGAATAACCCAAGATCTAGCAGCTTCTACGCTAAGAGATCGAAAGGCTTGGAATACGATATTCCAGAGGTCAATGGAGGTAGGATTAAAACCAAGAATCACCTACCCAGCAAAACTGAGTATCATGCTCCAAGGCAAAATATGGATTTTCAATAAAATAGAGGACTTTCAAGCTTTCTCAGTGAAAAGACCAGAGCTGAATAGAAAATTTGACTTTCAAACACAAGAATGAAGAGAAGCATGAAAAGGCAATCAAGAAAAAGAACAAGAAAAAGAAATTGCAAGGGACTTACTAAAGTTGAATTGTTTTGTTTACATGCCTACATGGAAAGATGATGTGTATGATTCATGAGACCTCAGTATTAGGGTAGCTGAAGGGAATATGCATGTATGTATATCTGTATGTATGTGTATATATATATGTTTATGTATATATATGTATGTATGTGTATGTATGTGTGTGTATATATATATATATGTACACAGAGAGAGAGAGACAGACAGACAGAGAGACAAAGAGAGAGACAAAGAGAGACAGAGAGAGACAGAGAGGGCATAGGGTGAGCTGAAGATGAATAAGGGATGAGAGAGGAATATATTGAGAGAGGGAGATAGGGAGAGATAGAATGGGGTACATCATCTCGCATAAAAGTGGCAAGAAAAAGAAGTTCTGTAGGAAGAGAAGAGAAGGCAGGTGAGGCGGAATGAGTGAATCTTGCCCTCATCAGATTTGACCTGAAGAGGGAATACCATACATACTCAATTGGGTGTCTTACCCCATAGAAAAAAAGGAGGAAGAAGATAAAAAAAGAGGGGATGATAGAAAGGAGGGCAGATGGGGATGAATGTAATAAAAAACAAACACTTTCGAAAAGGGACAGGGTCAAGGGAGAAAATTCAATAAAGGGGGATAGGTTAGGATGAAGCAAAACATAGTTAGTCTTTCACAACACAAGTATTGTGGAAGGGTTATACATAATGATACACATGTAGCCCATGTTGAATTGCTGGACTTCTTACAGAGGGTGAGTGGGAAGGGAAGAGGGGAGAGAATTTGTAACTCAAAGTTTTAAAAAAATACATGTTCAAAAGTAAAAAAAAAAGTTGGACATGATTGAAAAGACCAAACAACATTTTCCAAGGAATTGTTTTCTTCAGTAAACTTTTGTACCTCCTTTTCCATTTGTAATTTTGCTTTTTGAGGAGTTGTTTTCTTCACTCAGTTTTTGTACCTCCTTTTCAATTTGGGCAATTTGTTTTTTAGTATGTTATATTCTTCAGTATTTTTTGTGCCTCCTTTACTAAGCATTAATTGTTCTTTCATAATTATCTTTCTTTGCTTTCATTTTTTAAGCCAATTTTTCTTCTACAACTCTTTTTTGATCTTGAGTCATTTTAGCTCTTTTAGGAGTTCTTGTTGCACTTGTATACAATTCACATTTTTCCTTGAGGCTTCATTTAGATCTGTTTTGACTTCATTGTCTTTTTCTGAGTTTGTGTTTGTTCTTTCCTATCACTCTAGTACCTTTTTATGGTCAGATATTTTTCTTTTGTTTGTTTTTTGCTCATCTTTCCATTTGATTTCTTTATTTGAAACTTTATGTTGATCTTAGAATGTTCCTGGTATGGGAAGTAGGGGGTGTAGGACTCTGTTTCAATCTTCAGATTTTTTCACATTGCTATTTTCAGAGCCAATTCTTGAGCTTTCAAAGTTTTCCATACTTCCTTGGTTATGTGATCTGTGGAAAGATATAGTGACTGCTCTCTTTGTCTGCTGCCTAGTCTTTACCTAGGAAGGGCCCCTGTTCCTTTGGGATTGCAATCAATACCGTTCCTTCTCCCTAGTGATTAGAAGTTATACTGCCACTCAGGGTCCCCTGATCCCTTGAAGCCCAAAATGATACTGACCCTCAGGGCTTCCATTCATTCTTGACCTAAAGTGTTTCTCTCTGCCCTTGAAATATGACCCAGAAATGGGTATAGGCAACGGAATTGCCAAACACTGTGTGGTCCTAAATAGAGTGCTAGTATAGGGGTACCTTGTAATCTCTTTCTGACCAGTTGCCAGGTCCCCTTACTGTCTCTGACTTGAGAACTCCCAAAACTGATGCTGCTTGGTTACCACTACTTATTCCCAGTATTGGTGTTTCATCAAAGTGGGCTATAGGACAGTCTTTTTCCCTGATGTCACAGATGTCTCTTTACAACCTCCTATGTTGTGTTGAGTTGAAAGAGTCTCTCACTCTGACTTTTTACTGCCTGTGCCCCTTCAGAATTTAATTTGAGGCATTATTTTAAGTTGTTTGGAGAAAAAATTGGGAGAACTCAGCTGAATGGTTCTCTATTCTGCCCTCTTGGCTCTGCATCCCCCAAGAAATGCAAATTAAAACAACTCTGAAATACCATCTCACACCTATCAGAAATGATAAATGCTGGTGGGGATGAGGGAAAAACAGGTGCACTAATAAACTGTTGGTGATGTTGTGAATTGGTCCAAGCATTCTGAAGAACGATTTGGAACTGTTCCCAGAAGGTTAAAAACTGTACATATCCTTTGATCTAGCAGTACCACTACCGTGTCTATACTGCAAAGAGATAAAAGAAAAAGGAAAAGGACTTATATATGCACAAATATTTATATTGGCTTTTTTGTGGGGGCAAAGAATTATAAATTGAAAGGATGCTCATCAGTTAGGAAATGGTTGAAAAAGTTGTGACACATGATTTTGATGGAGTACTACTATGCCATAAGAAATGATAAGAGGAGTGGTTTCAGGAAAATTTTAAAAAATTAAAAAAAAACATGACAAGATCTATTGGAACTGATGCAAAATGAAGTAAGAAGAACTGGGAAATCCTTCTGCACAGTAACAGCAGTGTTATAATGATAATCACCTGTAAAAGACTTTGATACTCTGATCAATATAATGTTCCAAGACAACTTTAGAGGATTCATGATGAAAAAGTACTATCCACCTTCAGAGAGAGAACTGATGAACTCTGAACGCAAGTTGAAGTATAATTTTCTTGCTCTTTGTAACATGGCTAATAAAAAATATGGTTTGCATGATTTTGCATGCATAATTTATATAATTTTGCTTGCCCTCACAGTAGATGGGGGAGGGGTGGGAGGGAGAGAATTTAGAACTCAAAATTTAAAAAGAAAAAAATGTTAAAAAGAAATTTGAAAAAATTTTTTTTCAAAAGTGGGAAATAACTGATGGATAGCCCCTGTGTTCCACTGCCACCTATTCAATAACCAGAGACCCAGAGGATGATCTTAACTACCCAGAGTGGACCCTCTTTTGAGGACTTATGGAAAGATATGGACAAGACTAGCCCAGGATGAGAAGGTAGAGATGGATGGTTCATCAATCAATAAAATTTTACTAACCACTTACTATCAGTAATGTTGTTAGGCATTAGGGTTATAAATAAAGAAGTAAGGAAGCCACTACCCTCAAGCTGTTTATATTATACTAGGAGGATATAAAATATTTGCAACTGAATAAAGATAAAGAGCACAGACAAAATAATACATAGTGATATGGAGGGTGTTGCTAACAATGGTAGTAATCAGGAAGGACTTCTTGAAGGAAATGACATTTGGAGCTGATTCTTGGAGGCACAAGGAGTTACGAGAGTCAGAAATGAGAATTGAAAGTATTCTGGGCACTGGAGTCAGCCTACAGAAATGCACTGAGGTGGCAGATGGAATATTATATCCTGTGAACAATAGGTATGAGGGCTTGTCTACCTTGTATAATGTCTGAGGGGAGTTATGTAATCATCCTGGAAAGGTGGGCTGGAGCCAGATTGTGGAGAATGTTTTCTTTTTTTATTAGTTTATTTATTTTCCATTTTCAACATTCACTTGCATTAAGTTTTAAATTTTCTCCCCCTCCCTCCCCAAGATGGCATGGAATCTGATGTGGGCTCTACACATACATTCCTACTAAACACATTTTCACATTAGTCATGCTGCATAGGAGAATCAAAATGAATGGGAGAAACCATGAGAAAGAAAACAAAACAAGACAAAAGAGAAAAGAGTCTGCTTCACTCTGCATTCTGACTCCATAGTTCTTTCTCTGGATGTGGATGGCATTTTCCATCATGAGTCCTTTTGAAAAGTTTTAGGTCCCTGAATTGCTGAGAAAGGCTAGGTTTATCAAAATTAGTTCTTGCATACTATGGCTGTTACTGTGTATAATGTTCTCCTGGTTCTGCTCCCTTCACTCAGCATCAGTTCATATAAGTTTTTCCACATTTTTCTGAAGTCTGCCTATTCATCTTTTCTTATAACACAATAGTATTCCATTGCAGTCATGCACCACAACTTGTTCAGCCATTCCCCAATTGATGGACATCCCCTCTATTTCCAGTTCTTGGCCACCACAAAAAGAGCTGCTATAAATATTTTTATACATTTGGGTCATTTTCCCATTTTTGTGATCTCTTTGGAATATAGCCCTAGCAGCACTATTGCTGGGTCAAAGGGTATGCAAATTTTACAACCCTTTGGGCATAGATTGTGAAGTGTTTTCAAAGCTAGCTGAAGAACTTTGCATTTTATCCTAAAGGGAATGGGGAGCCACTGACGATTTTGGAGTGGGGGAGTGACATAGACCAGTATTCTAAGCATATAGATTTGGCAGCATTATGGAAGATGAATTCAAGGAGAGTTCAAGAATAGAGATTCAGGGAGACCAATTAGGAAACTCTTGCAACGGACTAGGTAAGAGATGAGGAGGGGCAGCTAGGGGATGCAGTGAGTAGAGCACTGGCCCTGGAGTCAGAAGGACCTGAGTTCAAATCCAGCCTCAGACACTTGACACACTAACTAGCTGTGTGACCTTGGGCAAGTCATTTAACCTCAACTGCCCTGCCTTACCCCCTCCAAAAAAAAAGATTTTAAAAAAAGAGAGATGATGAGAGCCTGGACTAGGATGTTTATAGTTTGAATAGTGTTAAGGTGATGGATTTGTGAGATCCTGAAGAGGTGAAATCAGCAAGACTTGGCACCTGATCATTTTTGGGGGCGGAGTGTGCAAGAATGAAGAGAGGAGAATTGCTATTAAGTAATAAATCTAGGTGACTAAAAGAATGGTGATGCCCTCCACAGAAATAAGGAAGTTAAATGAGCTTAGGGGAAAGATAATGATCCAGCTGTGACCTCTATGATTCTTTTCAATTTTAATATTTTGCAATTCTATGTCCTAATCCAATTTTCTTTTTCCCCTCAGACCTTCAGCTCTTTGTTGCAGACACCACACCTTTAACGCTTGTCCTTGATTCGTTTTTGCCACCTCTGCTTCATCCTCTCCTACTGACTTGTGCTCCTGAAATGACTCAATAACCTTGACCCATCCACTTAATATTTCAGAAATGGCTTCCTCAGTTGAATTCTGAAGCATAATCCACACCTCAAAGAATTCAGATGACACTTCTCTGAAGGAAATGTCTGAACCCCTTCTCCTGATGTAAGAGTTACTGTAAATAGCTGTTTATCTTCTCCAGAAAAGGGACTGCCTTTCAGTCTAGTCTCTGGCCTCTGGCTTCTCAGGTATAAATCCAGGTATGTACCACAGCTTGGCTTGGACTATTGTCTTGTTAGCAATTCTGTGGCCAAGGGCAGTCTGCCCAGCATTGTGCCAGGAATTAGGAGAGGCAGATAAAGAGTCCCTTGCCAGCTAATGAGGCATTTGTAGACACACATATATATAGATATTAAGCTGGGAAAAAGAAAAGAAGGCCACTCTGAGAAGTCTTTAGAAAGCTTTCTCTCCCATCTGTTCTGTTAGTGGGAAGGCTCTGTTTTCTGTACTTAAAGGATTTGTAAATTCATTACCAACAAGTAAAATGTACGAGGCACACAGAAACACTGAGGTCTGATTCACCATCTGCTGAGAAATTGTAATCATGCAAACAAAGTACCACTCCTTCCTGGTTAACTGGGGGTAAACACACCCATTCGGACCCTATGCCAAGAGGGGGTGCAATGCTAATCCTTCACTGTCTCACTTCACGGCTGCCAGTAACATGGTCTGCTAGTTTGTCCCTGGGCAAGTAGCTCTGATCCTTAGCATTGAGCTGAGTAGAGAAGTCGATTGGTTTCTTTATATCCTACATCTCATCTCCTGCTGTGAGATGGTGATCTGAGGTACATGCTCTTGGTAGCACTGGTGTGAGGTAAGTATGGACTTAGGTTCCTGATCTTATGCCCATCAGGACATTTTTTGGAAATTTTGACAATGAGGATGAGGCACAAGGCTAACTTTTAACTTCAACCAAGATGTATTGAGTTCATAGATTCAATTAAGTTCACAGATTCAGAGTGGGATTTCAGAGTAGGAAGAGACCTGATGGCCTCAGAGAACCTCTAATCCAAGCCAAACCTGAAAAAGAATCCTGGCTATAATTTTTATTACAAGTGGTCATCTAGACTTTTCTTGAAGAAAATGAAAGGCAACTCACTACTTCACGAGGAAACCCATTACACTTTTTAATTTATCTAAATAATGAGAAATATTTGATTACATTTAGCCTAAATTTAAAAGCCAGCTAGGGAGCATAATGAATGCATCACTGAATTTGGAGTCAGGAAGACATGAGTTCAAATTCAGCCTCTGTGATTCTAGGCAAGTCTCTTAGCTATTCTCATCCTCACCTATAAAATGGGTATAATAATAGTGTCTCCTTCCCAGATTTCATGAGGACCAAATGAGATATTTATAAAGTGCTTGGTGAACCTTAAAGTCAGAGATAAATACTAGTTTTCATGTTATTATTATTCAGGATCCAGCAATGTCATATCTTGTAAGACTAAATAATAGGGATAAAATACTTTGCAAACCTTAAGGTGCTACATAAGTATTTACTATTATTATTAAACTTGCCTCTTTGCAACTTTTGCCCATTGTTCCTAGTCGTACCCTCTGAGTTAAGCAAAACAAATGTAATGCCCCTTCCATTAGACAAACCTTCAAATACTTGAAGATAGCAAGACAGCTGCCACATCCCCCTGAGGCTTCTCTTTTCTGAGCTAAACATGCACAGTTCCTTCAACTAATCCTTCTATCCAGACACTGTCCAGTTATCAATGCCTTTTCTAAAATGTAGTGCCCAGAATTGAACATAATGACCTAGAAAGGATCTGACAAGGGTAGAGTACAGGGGAGCTGTCACCTCCTTATCCCTGGAAATACACATCTCTTAACTGACTCTTTATAGCATCATAAATGTATGTGTCCCTCCTTCCTTCTTGCCTAACTGTTCGACGCTAGCCGCAGAAATCTCTTCACTTCTCAGATAACGTGTTTGTTTGTGACATTTTCCCCACCTGGTATGTTCTCTTCTAACCTTTCTTTGCCCATACAAACGTTTACTAATCTAGGCCCTCCTTTTCTGATCACTTTTCCTTCTGTAATTTTAGAACACTGGCTCTCTGTATCCCTTTATTTGACACTTAGAAGAGATTCCCAGGGATGATAGTTCAAGTGTTTGGAGGATCCATTTTTTTCTAGACCCAGACCTCCTTCCATTGATGCACACTGTAACCCCTCTGTGCTTTAAGAGGTGGTCTTCAAGAGTTGATGAGGGTAAAAAATTCACTACCTGGGAGCCAACCTACGACAGACCTCTCCAAGCTTTGACTAGGTTGATCCTCAGACAATAGATATTAGGGATCCCATATCTTAAGTCTTCTTAGTTTGGTAAAAACCTTTTACAGTGTTCTTGCTCTGCTGCCATAACCTTTAAGAACCCTTAGACACCTCTACATCATGATGAGAAATTAAAGTAGGACTTTAGTGCAATGGAGTAGTCTTGTCTCACCAACACTGCTGTAAGCTTTGGATCTTCAGGGATTTGTTGCTTGTGTACCAAATTTTCCCCCCACCCCCACTCAATAGGGTCTAGTATAAGACTTAAACAGAGTAGGCTCAATAAAGGGGTTTTGAACAAAGGAATGAATTAAGCAGTAACTGTGAACATCATCAAAGGTGTCACATAGGTAGCCTGAGACTCTGACCTCAGAGGAATGGAGATGTCCGGAGGCTGATGGAGGCTGAAACATTGCCAGTAACATCTTAGCCTGGAGCAGAAGAGAACCCTATTGATTGAGCTTTATGAAGATTCCCATATAATTCCTCACAGGATGGGCGAGTTGTAAAAAACCAGGAGGCAGAGACAAGTTTCTGATGACTTGAAGTTACCTATGAATTCCACAACAGATGAATACAATCACAAAAACAGGACTTAGAGCTGAAAAGAATCTTCAGAATGATTGATTTCATCCTCTTTGTTGGACAGAAGAGGAAACTGAGGCCCTTAAAGGTGAAGGTAAGTAGTAGAGGCAGGATATGAACTCAGATCTTCTCATCCTTCGTCTAGAACTTAGTGATTCATATGACTTTCCCCATGTCTTCTAACAGAAGGTAGCCCAGTTTATGAGTATGTGTATACCAAAAACCAAATTAAAGTGGTTTATATGTGGACATACTTATCTATGTATGTCTATGTTTCTATCCTATATGTATGTAACATAAGGTGGTGGGAAAAAAATCCTGGACTTATAATCAGAAAGCCTGGGTTCATGACCTACTTTCACTCAGCCAATCACCTTGGGGGAGATATTTAACCTCTCTGGGATCCCCATTTAAACATCTGGAAAATAAGACCATTGGACAAGATGAACGATATGGTCCCTTCCAGTTCTAAGTGCTAGAATCCTATGATTCTGATTTGTTCTCTGTGTGGGCATTCATGCCTAAACCTCCATTATATGTAAGTGCATACACAGATAGGTGTGCATTTGTACAAATATGTATATTTGTGTATATTCAGGGGTCAGCAAAAGCTTCATGAAAAAGCTGGTGGCTTGAACTGAATTAAACTTATGGGCAGAACTCCTCTTTGGGCTTGGAAATGGGAACATAGCAGCATGCAAATTTTAGTTGCAAATGCATATGTAGGTGTGTGCTTGCATGCCTACATGGTGTGTATCCCTACTTATCTGTGCAGAGCACACACGGCTGGCTTAACATCTGCAACTGAGCCAGCACGGTAACTGCTGTGGCCCCACAGTGGTATCAGCCTTGCTGAAGCCCTTTCAGGATTACCAGTGCTCAGCACAGTTTAAATAGATCCCTAGCCCTAATCCCTAAACAAAGATGCAATGATTTCTGCTAAATATGTTGGCTTATTTATGAAGATAAAGTCAAGGATATGGGAGGCCGCATTTGGCAGAACACTGATTGCTGTTCAAGATGGGAGATGCTGGAATAGGATCTGTGCCCCTGAGTGGGGAAGAGGGAAGAAAAGAAATACCAAGGCAATGTTAGGCAGTAAATAAGCAGTTCTACTCCCTGGGGGAAGCCTTCTTACTTCTGCAGCAGTATATTGGCTAATGCAAGTATATTGAGGTGGTAAAATGAAACAAATAATCTTGAAAGACTTAAGAACCCTGATCAATGCAATGGTCAATGATGATTCCAGAGGACTAATGATAAAAAATGCTACTTACCTGAAAGAAGGGAGCCAGTAGCATCAGATATCAAATTATTCTACAAAGTAGTGTCGATAGCTAACCTTTAAATAGCACCTTAAGATTCTCAAAGCGTTTTACAAATATGTCATTTGATCCTCACCACAATCCTGGGAAGTGTGTGCTATTATTATCTTCATTTAACAGTCCAGGGCCAAAGGGCAAACAATCATGTGAGGCAGGGTTGAAACTCAGGTCTTCCTGACTACAGGCTCAGTGTTCTACTATGCCACCTAGAGTCCTCCATGCAAGGATCATGTCATCTACCTCTGTATATGTTACAGTGACTAGCACAGCTTTGAGTACATAGTAAGCATTCATAAAATATTGGGGGTTATAGGGAAGCAATGAACAGGCATTTATTAAGCATTCTAAGAGTCTAAGGGTCAGACTTAAACTCAGGTCTTTCTGACTTCAAGTCCAGTGCTCAAACTACTCTGCCATCTAGCTATCTCTAATCATCAGAAATGTTTAGTTCTCAGGGATAGAACCAAGATGGCAGATCAGAGGCAGTAAGCCAGCTGAACCCTCTCAACGTTTCCCTGGAAACAACTTTGGAATAAAACCTCAAATCAAATTTTGGAATGTCAGAGATCACAAAAGGTCAGGGTAAGACATTTTTCTAGCCTAAGAAAACTGAGGCGGTCTGGAGGAAAGTCTGTAACAGTGGGGCTTGAGGGGTAGAGAGCAGAGAAGGTGGGATGTTTGGCTGGAGCATGGACATACAGAAACAGCAACAATGGCTGCGGCAGTTTCTTCTGGAGCTCTCAGTCCAGAAACGGCACAGGGATTGGACAATTGGTCAGTAAGAGATTACAAGGGACCCATTGCTGGCTCTGGCTGCAGCTGGCACTGATTGGCAACTCTATTGCCCATAAACAGCTCTGGGTCTCAGTTCCAGGGCAGAAAGGAGCACTGGTGGTCAGTCACAGAGGAGCAGTGGCCCTGGTCACAGTTTCAAGGAAAGAGGATTGCTAGTGCTTGTGGCTGAAGGGAAGTGGGGGCCTTTCTTTGGTAAAGACCAGAGCACAGAACAGAAGAGTAGTGACCACACCTCTCTCTGGCTCATAGCACCTTGGAAGCATTGAAAACTTGTAGGCTACCAACGTTAGTCTGAAAGAGCAGCATGGAAAAGCCTAACGTTTGGGACGGTGACTTCCCACCCCCAGGTGAGAAAAGCCCAATTTTAAAGTTCTAAGTCAAGAAATAGGCTAGAAAAAATGAGCAAACAACAACAACAACAACAACAACAACAAGAACTTGGCCATAAAAATCTAGCAAGGAAATTCAAGAAACAAACTCAGAAGATAATAACATGAAAACAACTACAAATAAAGCCTCAAAGAAATAATGCTAATTGGACACAAGCCCAAAATTTGTAAAAATTTGGAAAAGAAATGAGAGTGAAACAAGAAAATTAGGAAAAGAGAATTAATAGCTTGGTAAAAAAGGTAAAGATACTGTAGAAAATAACATAATAAAAAAAACAGAATTGACCTAATGGTAAAAAGAGGCACAAAAATTCATTGAAAAGCAGAATAGACTAAATGAAAAAAGAGGTACAAAAGCTCACTAATGAAAATAATTCCTTAAAAATTAGAATTGGGTGACTTCCTGGAGCCAAGATGGCAGAGTGAATAGTAAATTGCCATAACTCTCCCATATTCACTTTTAAACAACCATAAAGTAGTGCCTCCAAACAAATCTTACAACAGCAGAACCAGCAAAACCATGGGGTGAAATCATCTTTATAGCCCAAAGACTTGGAAGATTCACAGGAAAGGTCTGTCTCACTCAGGTAAAAGGGGAGCACAGTCCAGGACAGGAAGCATCCCAGCAAGGAAGCAGAAAGCCCCACCTCAACAAACCAGTGGAAGATCCCAAGTCCCAGTGTGGTGGAGCAGGCAAATACCAACACCTTCATGTGCCTCAGCATAACCAGGGGAATGGGCAGACACCAGCTCAGAGAACAGCCATGTGCTTCAGCATAGCCTTGGGCAAACAGATAGCCTCCAGCAGCTAGACCATCATGTGCTTCAGCATAGTTCTTGGAAAATAAGCAATCTCCAATAGCCAGAATACCATGTACATCAATGTAGCCACAGGGAAATGCAGAAACACCCCAATGGACTCATCACCTGTCAGACACCAGCACTACGACCCAAGCTCAGCACCAGGTAAGATGCCAGACCTCTAGGGCCTTCAGTAGCACCAGCCATACCATACCCCACTTGCTCAGCACAGCACCAGACATGAAGGTTCTCCATGGGCTTCTGGGCAACACCAGTGCAGCACTAGGTAAACATTCAGGGCTTGCAGCCACTGGCACAAGAACCCTGAAATAGTGCCCCTTCCATCCCAGGTAAAGAGATCAAACTTAAAAGAAAGGAAAAAAGGACAAAAAAAGGATGAACAAAAAAAACAACAAAGAGAATCTCACCATAGAAAGTTATTTTAGTGACAGAAGATCAAGACACAAACTCAAAAGAGAACAACGTCAAAAAACCTCTGGGCAAAACCCCAAAGAAAAATGAGAAGTGGTCTCAAGCCCAGAAAGAACTTATGGAAGAGCTCAAAAAGGAGCTTAAAAATTATATAAGAGAAGTAGAAGAAAAGTCAGAAAAAAAGAAATGAGAGTGATGTAAGAGAATTATGAAAAAAGAGTCAACAGCTTGGAAAAAGAAACCAACAGCTTAAAAAGTAGAATTGGTCAAATGGAAAAAGAACTACAAAAGCTAACTGAGGAAAACAACTCCTGAAAAGTTCGAATTGGGCAAAGAGGAAGCTAATGGCGACATGCGACATCAAGAATCAATCAAACAAATTCAA
>JAQQSZ010010769.1:0-12422 GCA_028646595.1 Phalanger gymnotis
ATCCTGGGCAGTTAGGTGGCACTGGCCCTGGAGTCAGGAAGCCCTGAATTCAAATCCAGCCTCAGACATTTGACACATTTACTAGCTGTGTGACCTTGGGCAAGTCACTTAATCCCAGTTGCCCTGCCTTCTCCCCCTCCAAAAATGAAAAAAAAAAAGCTTTAAAAGACATAATCCTACAATATGTTGTTTACAAGAAACACATTTGAAATGGGGATACACATAGGGTAAAGGTAAAAAGCTGGAGTAGAATATGTTATGCTTCAGCTACAGTAAAAAAAAAAAAAAACAGGGGTAGCAATCCTAATCTCAGACAAAGCAAAGCAAAGAGAGATCTACATAAAAGAGATAAGGAAAGACACCATATCCTGCTAAAAGGCACCACTGACAATGAAGCAATATCATTACATAACATATATGCACCAAGTGGTACAGCATACAAATTCTTAGAGGAGAAGTAAAGAGAATTATAGGAAGAAATAGACAGCAAAACTATACTAGTGGGGGACCTCAACCTTCCTCACTTTGAACTTGAAAAATCTAACCTCAAAATAAACAAGAAAGAAGTCTATTAACACCCCTGTTATTCAATTTGGCACTAGAAATATTAGTTTTATGGGGCATGGATCCAAACAGGGACTCACATAAGCTCTCCCCCAAATCCCTACAAACACCTGCAGAAATGACTCTGAACAAATTCTAAAGCTACAGAACCCACAGAATAACAGGGAAGCAGGTCTCCAGCCCCAGGCATCCTGGATGGTCGCTGGGAAGGATCTATCACACAGTGCTGAGAGTGGAGCACAGTGCAGTGTGGGCTGCACCAGGACAGACCAGGCACTAAGGACATGGGGCAGAGTAGGCCATAGGGCCCTGAACCACTGAGCTGTGTCAGCTACCAGATTTCTCAAACCAAAAACACCAAAGGCAACTTAGCAGGTCAGTGGGAAAACTGCTGGATCAGCATGAGAGGAGAGCGTGGTTGGCCCTAGCCCTTGGGAAGGCAGAGGTGGTGCAGTGTGGTAGCAGCAGCAGCAGGAAGCTCCTGAGATGGCTTCCAGAGCTCCAGCTGTTGCTGCTTATGGCAAGAGCCATAGCCAGTGGGAGGAATTAGGCAGTGGATCAGAGATGGAGTGCAGGGAGCATTTTGTTGGTGCAGAGGTAGGGTTCTATTGCTTTGCCCTGCTTGGATCTGGGTCATGGTCTTGGTTGGCAGTTCTTGGAGGAGGAGGAGCACTGGTGTGGCACAGCTTGATGTGTAGATGTGTAGATATACTTCTGTAAAAAGCAACACAATGCCTCTGAAGCTTGGGACAAAGCACTCATCATCTTGAAGGGAGTTATACCCTGAGAAAAAGCTCAAAAGTCAAGGAATTGGCTAGGGAAATGAGCAAGCACTGCAAAAGGACTCACAATATAGAATCTTTCTTTGGTGACAAAGAAGATCAAAGCATACAGCCAGAAGTCAACAAAGTCAAAGAGCTTACAACAAAAGCCTCCAAGAAAAATATGAATTGGTCTCAGACCATGGAAGAGCTCAAAAAGGATTTGGAAAGGCAAGTAAGAGAAGTAAAGGAAAAATTGGGAAGAGAAACGAGACTGATGCAAGAAAACCATGAAAAACAAGTCAATGACTTGCTAAAGGAGACTACAAAAAAAACTGAAGAAAATAACACTTTAAAAAATAGACTAAGCCAAGTGGCAAAAGAGCTCCAAAAAGCCAATGAGGAGAAGAATGCCTTAAGAGGCAGAATTAGACAATTTGAAAAGGAGGTCTAAAAGTTCTCACTGGAGGAAACGCTACCTTAAAAATTAGAATGGAGCAAGTAGAAGCTAGTGACTTTATCAGAAATCAAGAAATTATAAAACAGAATCAAAGGAATGAAAAAATGGAAGACAACGTGAAATGCCTCATTGGAAAAACCACTGACCTGGAGAATAGATCCAGGAGAGATAATTTAAAAATTATTGGACTACCTGAAGGGCATGATCAAGCGAAGATCCTAGACATCATCTTTTAAGAAATTATCAAGGAGAACTGCCCTGATATTCTAGAACCAGAGGGTAAAATAAAAATTGAAAGAATCCACTGATCACCTCTTGAAAAAGATCACCAAAAGAAAACTCCTAAGAATATTATTGCCATATTCCAGAGTTCCCAGGTCAAGGAGAAAGTATTGTAAGCAGCCAGGAAGAAACAATTCAAATACTGTGGAAACAGAATCAGGATAAATCAAGATCTAGCAGCTTCTACATTAAGGTATCAAAGGGCTTGTAATATGATATCTCAGGGTCAAATGAGCTAAGATTAAAACCATGAATTATCTACCCAGTAAAACTGAGTATAATACTCCAGGACAAAATATGGATTTTCAATTAAATAGAGGACTTTCAAGAATTCATGAAGAAAAGAGAAGAGCTGAATTGAAAATTTGACTTTCATATACAAGAATCAAGACAAGCATGAAAAGGTAAACAGGAAAGAGAAATTATAAGGGACTTACTAAATTTGAACTGTTTTGTTTACATTCATAAATGGAAAGATGATATTTGTAACTCAAGAAACCTTTCTAAGTATTAGGGTATTTGAATGGAATATACATATGTAGAAACATGGCACAGGGTGAGTTGAATATGAAGAGATGGTATCTAAAAATAAATAAATACAATTAAGGGGGGAGAGAGAAATAAATTGGGATAAGGAGAAAGGGAGAGATGGAATGGGGTAAATTATTTCACATAAAAGTGGCAAGAAAAAGGAGTTATAATGGAAGAGAAGAGGAGGGATATGAAAGGAAATGGGTGAAACTTGCTCACATCAGATTTGACATAAGGAGGGAATAACATACACACTCAATTGGGTATCTTACCCTTCAGGAAAGTAGAGGGGAAGGGGATAAGAGAGGGGAGATGATAGAAGGGATGGCAGTCGAGAGGGAGGAGGTAATCGAGCGCAAACAGTTTTGAAAAGGGAGAGTGTCAAGGGGAAAAACTGAATAAAGTGGGACAGAATAGGAGGGAGGGAAATATAGTTAGTCTTTCACAACATGACTGTCATGGAATTTTTTTGAATAATGATACATGTGTGGCCTATGTTGAATTGGTTGCCTTCTCAAGGAGGATGGGTGGGGAGGGAAGAAGGGAGAAAATTTGGAATTGAAATTCTGAAAAGAAATGCTCAAAAAAAGGTTGTTTTTTATGGGTAACTTGGAAATAAGAGATACAAGTAATAGGGTATAGATATCTATCTTGTGCTACAAAAAAGGAGGGAAAAGGGGGTGGGTGGAAGTGAGATGACAGAAGGGAGGGCAGACTGGGGAATGGGGCACTCAGAATATATGCCATCTTGGAGTTGGGGGAAGAGAGAAATGGGGAGAAAATTTGCAACTCAAAGTCTTGCAGAAATCAATGTTGAAAACTAAATATATTAAATAAAGAAATTTTTAAAAAATGTTAGCTTTAGTAATGAGAAGAAAAAGAAATTAATGGAATTAGAACAGGCAAAGAAGAAACTACATTATCACTCTTTGCAGATGATATGATGACTTACTTAGAGAATCCTAGGGAATCAAGTAAAAAGCTACTTGAAATAATAATAAAAAAACTTTAGCAAAGTTGCAGGACATCAGACAAACCAACATAAATAATGGACATTCTTATGCATATATATATAAATATATATATATATGTATGTATATTACTAACAAAGCCTAATAGCAAGAGATGGAAAGAAAAATTCCATTTAAAGGTACTGTAGACACTATAAAATATTTTGGAGTCTACCAGCCAAGATGAACCTGTGCCTATATGAACACTTTTCACACAAATAAAGTCAGATCTAAATAAATGGAAAAACATCAGCTGCTTGTGGTTAGGCTGAGCTAATATAATAAAAACTATAAAAGGGGGTCAGAGCCAAGATGGAGGCTGGAAAGCAGGGACTTACTTAAGCTCCCCTCCAGGTCCCTCCAAACACCTACAAAAATGTCTCTGAACAAATTCTAGAGCTACAGAACCCCCAAAATAGCAAAGAGAAGCAGGGCTCCAGCCAAGGACAGCCTGGATGGTTGCTGGGAAGGGTCTATCGCATGGAGCTGAGAGCAGAGCAAAGCAGAGCAGAGGTCCATGCCAGGACCAACCAGATTAGGAGCCAGGCACAACAGGCTCTAGTGCCTTGCATCAGTGAGCTGTGGCAGTTACCAGACTTCTCCACCACAAACACGAAAGACAACAGAGAAGGTTAGTGGGAAGAGCTGCTGGGACAGAGTGAAAGGAGTTCACATTAGGCCAACACCCGGGGGCAGCAGAGGTGGTACAGCTCTGAGGCTGCTTCCAGAACTACAGCTGCAGTTGCTTCCGGCCCCAGACCCACCGGCTGGGAGGAATTGTGTTGGATTAGAATAGGAGTGAAAAGGCTGCTTTGCCCTGTCTGGATCTGGCCTGCAATTCAGGTTGGCAGTTCTTGGGAGAGAAGGAGCATTGGTGTGGCAGAGCTTGCTGTGTAGAAATAGCTCTGAAAATGGCAGCATAGCCCCTCAAGCCTGAGACAAAGTACACTGTACTCTACAAGTTGTCATAGCCTGAAAAACAGCTAAAGGATCAAATAGTTGGCTGGGAACATGAACAGGCAGCAAAAACAGACTAAGGTTCAGACTCAGACTTTGTAATTTTTCTTTGGTGACAAAGAAGACGAAAACATACAGCCAAAACAAATTAACAAAGTCAAAGAGCCCACATCAAAAGCCTCCAAGAAAAACATGAACTGGTCTCAGACCATGGAAGAGCTCAAAAAGGATTTGGTAAAGCAAGTTAGAGAAATAGAGGAAAAATTGGGAAGAGAAATGAGAGTGATTCGAGAAAACCATGAAAAACAAGTCATTGACTTGCTAAAGGAGACCCCCCCCCAAAAAAAACAAAACCTGAAGAAAATAACAACTTAAAAATAGACTAACTCAAATGTCAAAAGAGCTCCAAAAAGCCAATGAGAAGAAGCATTCCTTGAAAGGCAGAATTAGCCCAATGGAAAAGGAGTTCCAAAAGATAACTGAAGAAAATGCTTAAAAATTAAATTGGAGTAAGTAGAAGCTGGCGACTTTATGAAAAATCAGGATATATTATAACACAAAACCAAAGGAATGAAAAAATGGAAGACAACATGAAATGCCTCATTGGAAAAACCACTGACCTGGAGTATAGATCCAAGAGAGGTCATTTAAAAAATATTGCACTACCTGAAAGCTGTGATCAAAAAACAGCCTAGATATCATCTTTCAAGAAATTATCAAGGAAAACTGGCCTGATATTCTAGAACCATAGGGTAAAATAGAAATCAAAAGAATGCACCAATTGCCTCCTGAAAAGGATCCCAAAAAGAAAACTCTTAGGAATATTGTCACCAAATTCCAGAGCTCTTAGATCAAGGAGAAAATACTGCAAGCAGCCAGAAAGAAACAGTTTGAGTATAGTGGAAACACAATCAGCATAACACAAGATCTGGAAGCTTCTACATTATAGGATCCAAGGGTTTGGAATATGATATTCCAGAGGTCAATTGAGTTGGGATTAAAAGCAAGAATCCCCTACCCAGCTATGGATTTTCAATAAAATATAGGACTTTCAAGCTTTCTCTGTGAAAAGACCAGAGCTGAATAGAAAATTTGACTTTCAAACACAAGAATCAAGAGAAGCATGAAAAGGTAAACAAGAAAGAGAAATCATAAGGGACTCACTAAAGTTGAACTGTTTTGTTTACATTCCTACATGGAAACTTGATATGTGTAATTCATGAGACCTCAGTTGAAGGGAATATGTGTGTGTGTGTGTGTGCATATATACACATATATGTATATATACATTGTATATGTATATATACATATACATATATATGTATGTATATAAATATATGTGTACATATGAACAGAGGGCACAGGATGAGTTGAATATGAAGGGCAATATGTAAAACAATAAAATCAAATTAAAGGATGAGAGAGGAATATATTGATAGAGGGAGAAAGGGAGAGATAGAATGGGGTAAATTATCTCACATAAAAATGACAAGAAAAAGCAGGTCTGTAGGAAGGGAGGAGGGGGCAGGTGAGGGGGAATGAATGAATCTTGCTCTCCTCTGATTTCATTTGAGGAGGGAATAACATCCACACTCAATTGGGTATCTTACCACCCAGGAAAGAAGGAGGAAGGGAATAGAAAGGGAGGATGATAAGAAGGGAGGGAAGATGTGGAGGGGAGGTGATCAGAAGCAGACACTTTCAAAAAGTGACAGGGTCAAGGGAGAAAATTGAATAAAAGGGGACAGGATAGGAGGGAGCCAAATATAGTCTTTAACAACATGAGTATTGTGGAAGGGTTTTACGTAATGATACATGTGTGGTATATGTTGAATTGTTTGCCTTGTTAGGGAGCGGGAGTGAGGGAAGAGGGGAGAGCATTTGGAACTCAAAATTTTAAAAGCAGATCTTCAACAAAAGTGTTTTTTGCATGCAACTGGGAAATAAGATATACAGGCAATGGGACATAGAAATCTATTTTGCCCTATAAGAAAATAAGGGAAAAGGGGATGGGGGGAGTGGGGTGACAGAAGGGAAGGCTGACTGGGGAGGGGGGCAATCAGAATATATGCCATCTTGGAGTGGGGGGAATGGTAGAAATGGGGAGAAAATTTGTAATTCAAAACTAAAAATCAGAAAACTGAAAATATTAAATAAATAATAAAATTAAATGAAAAAAACTAAAAAAAATACTTATTTTGTGGCATACCAATTGAACTATGAAAAAATTATTTTTAAAGAGCTGGATAAAATAATAATAAAATTCATCTGGAGCAACAAAAGTTGCAGAATATCAAGGGAATTAATGAAAAGAAATTCTATGGTAGGTGACATAGCTTTAACAGATATTAAAGTGTAATATTAAAATCAGTTATCAAAATTACTTGGTACTGGCTAAGAAACAGAGTGGTGGATCAGTGGAATAGGTTAGGTACACAAGATGCAGTAGTCAATGTATAGCAATCTATTCTTTGATAAACCCAAAGAATCCAGCTTCTGCGTTAAGAATTCACTATTTCACAAAAACTGCTAGGAAAATTGAAAAATGGTAGGGCAGAAACTGGGCATAGACCAATATCTTATGCCATATGCCAAAATAAAGTCAAAATGGGTTGATGATTTAGGAATAAATGCTGATACTATAAGCAATTTGGGAGAGCAAGGAATAGTTTACTTGTCAGATTTATGGGAAATGGAAGAATGCATGACCTAACAATGGAGAGAGAGAGAGCACTGCAAAATGCAAAAGGGACAATTTTGATTTTGTAAAATTGATATGTTTTTGTATAAACAATGCCAATGTAGCAAAGATTAGCAGGGAAGCAGAAAATTGGGAGGGAGAAAATTTTTACAAGCAGTGTCTCTGATAAAGGCCTCATCTCTAAAATACACAGGGAACTGAGCCAAATTTGTAGGAATACAGGGAATACAATCGAGAAATGGTCAAACTATGTGAACAGGCAGTTTTCAGAAGAAGAAATTAAAGATATCTATAGGCATATGAAAAATAATGATCTAAATCACTATTGATTAGAGAAATGCAAATCAAAACAACTCTTAGTTACCACATCTCTCCTGTCAGATTAGCTAACATGGGAAAACAGGAAAATGATAAATACTGGAGAGGATGTGGGAAAATTGGAACACTGTTACATTGCTGGTGGAGTTGTGAACTGATCCAGCCATTCTGGAGAGCAATTTGTAACTATACCCAGAGGGCTATAAAAATGTTCATACCCTTTGACCCAGCAATCCCACTTCTAAGGCTGTATCCCAAGACATCACCCAAGTGGGAAATGGACCATTATGTACAATAATATTTATAGCTGCTCTTTTTGTGGAGGGAAAGAACTGGAAATCAAGGGGATGTCCATCAATTTGGGAATGGCTAAACAAGTTGTAGTATATGAATGTAATGGAATACTATTGTGTTATAAGAAATGGGGAACATATGGCCTTTATAATAACCTGGAAAGACCTAGATGATATGATGCTGAGTGATGGGAGCAGAACCAGGAGAACATTGTACACAACCACAGACATATTGCTTCTGTGATGACTATCTTTATGATAGACTTGGCTCTTCTTAGCAATATAAGGTTGTAGCAACAATTTGGCTAGCAGTGTTGTGGGGTTGGAACACCAACACAAGACCAACAGCAAGAAGGCTGCCAAGACAGATTCTTTGATCTGCTTTTCTAAGGAAAGCAACTTTAAGGGGTTAACAATCTCAGTTTAATCAAACCTGTTTATATCATAAACTTAGCTCAGGAGGAAAACCTCAGACCCCTGAACTTCTAAGCAAATGCAAACAGAAATTACAAACGTCAACAGGTAGACCTTGTCTGATTCAAATCACAATTCATAGTTACCAGAGAAGCAGCAATTCCTATCTGTCTGGGTTCCAAAGCCAGGGGGCCTGTTCAACAGCTTGCCCACAGTCTTGTCACTCACATTGTTTCAATGAGTGTACCCCCAAAAGTCAAACACCAACCTTGGATCTTACAGTCCTATCTCAGGGCCTTGGG
The DNA here is from genome assembly GCA_028646595.1 of Phalanger gymnotis. NCBI lineage: Eukaryota > Metazoa > Chordata > Mammalia > Diprotodontia > Phalangeridae > Phalanger > Phalanger gymnotis. The sequence goes on from JAQQSZ010010769.1 coordinate 8,594, forward strand.
GCATTTGAGGCTCACCATTTAGAGTCTGAGAAATCAGTGTGAGAAAGCTCCAACCACCAGCAGCACATCATATACAATTCAATGACTTTCAATTGTTTTAGTGCTGAGAAACACTACAAGACAAAAAAAGATCCCACAGTACCTGTCCCATTCAAACAAAAAACTGTGAAAAGTCCCATTTTGCTTGCCAATACAAAGGTTCAAAGACAGCTCCAAAGAACTCATGATGGAAAGAGCTATTTTTCTACATCCAGAGAAGGAATTATAGAGTCTGAATGCAGATTGAGGCAAACTGTTAGCTCTCTTTTTTTTTCCTCTTCTTTTTTGGTTTTGTTTCTTCTTTCTCATGATTCATTCCATTGGTCATAATTCTTATCTAAGACTTGACAATTGTGTAAATAAATTTAATGGGAAGGTATATGTAGAACCTATGTCAGATGCCATGCCCATCTTGGAGGGGAGGGAGAGGAGAGAGCGCGAGACAATTTAGAACTTAAAAACTTGTGGAACTAAGGGTTGTAAAGTAAAAATAAAAAAAATCTAAAAAAAATTTTTATATGACAGCAAAAAAGTTACTTTTCTAAGCAGCACAAGTTTTAAATCATTTTTTCAGGTTTTCTTACTGTTTACATTTAGTTAATGGGACATATTACACTTCTTGTCAGCAATCAGCTTATTGTACTCTGGAATCATGTTTGAAATCTATTTCTTTAGAAATCTGAAAACTAACCTTAGTAGCCCCCTCATTTTCTGAGTTCACTTTCTTGAAAAAACATTGTTTCCCACTGAGATTTTTCAACAATTTGGATACTTTAATTTGTTTTTCATTGTTGTCCAATTAGCCTAAACCTGGATGTTTTGATTCGAAATGGCAATGAAGATTATATTCCTTTGGAACAGCTATTACTTCTCAGCAAACAAGGCACAACATTTTGTCTCTCTTGTAAATAAACAAGTATCTATGTATCCACTCTGGATTAAACATTCTCTGTTCTGATTCAATCTTGCATTTCTTTTTATTACCCATTTTCCAAAGTCACCCCAAAAACTTTAATGTTAGAAGCAAAAAAATCTCCACAACTGCTCACATAAAAAGAAATATTGAACTGAGTGTCTGACCTTGGAAAGAGCACCAGACACTCATGTAAGTTGGAAGGTGGCCATGCAGCAAGGGAGGGGAAGAAACCCTTGTGTTGTTGCCATTCCTTACATAGCAGACATCAGCTTCATTGGTGTATGGCTGCACTCACTTTGTCCTCGTTCAATTAAAGCACAGCAAAAAAATACAACTCTTACTCCTCTTAGACTAGAGACAGACTGACAATGATTGGTTGTCATGGGGCACATGACAAACAGGAAAGAGTACACAGTGGCAACCCACTGACAATTTATGTGATGGGCACAATAGTGACTAGTGGAAGGTGAGTTAAGTGGGCATGGACAAAGCACTCATTACATCTTTACTTTCTTTTACATACTCTACATTTTTTGCAGGCCACCTGAAATCTTTTGGCAGGCCACAAGCACCTGTGGGTCATATGCTGGGCAGACCAGGCCTAGAGCCTGGTTAGATATTGAAGATGTCAAGATCATCCTCTGCATTTCTAGCTATCATCAGTCATCTTGACACTGTCCTGACAGTGGACTGTGATGACTCTGGAAGAGAGTGAGGCTGACAACTTTGTGCAACTCTGCCTCACTTAAATCATATGAATCAAAAGACATCATCCATAACATTTTACCATTTTTATCTATCTCAAAATCCTATGGTGAGATGCAAAAGATGAAGCATCAGGTGTGAGTACACTGGGAACTGTAGTCACAGTCTTGCAGGCAGGCTGCCCAGGACATTAAGTCATGTTCCCACTGGAAGCACCAGTGGGATTTGGCCACCCTGTGGGTGTCTAATCAGCCTTCTAAGGATCGTACCACTCACCTCCTGGTCTGAGTAAGGGGTTATAAAAGGTGCCCTAAAAATTGTCTACTTACTCAACCCTAGCCTGATTACTGCAGCAGGTGGGGATTGCACCCTAGAGTTGGAACACACACACACACACAAAAATCAAATAAAAAAAACTTCTGCAAAGATGATTCCACTCACCATAGGTATATGGAATGTGTGCACACTTATACACAACACAGGATCCAGTAGACTTGAAAGATAAACAGCTCTTGTTGTGAGAAAATTTAGCAGTTATAACACCCAAACAGCAACACTGAGTAGAAACAAGGCTGACAAATGAAGTACAGCTTGCTGAAGTTGGGGCTAGATGTTATTCTGGAATGGCCACAAGTGAAGGGTACTGCCATGAGTCTAGCATAGGTTTTGCAACCAAAACTAATCAAAACAATTAAAACTAGTTTAACAACAAGCTTGTATGCCTACCAAAAGGAACCAATGACAGGTTTATGACAGTGTAATTACTACTTGCAGGAAAACACCATGCCAGTAATCATCAGTTCCTGTGCTCCCACCATGACAAACCATGATGAGGTCAAAGAAAAAATTCATGAAGCCCTGGAGATGCTTATCATCAATGTGCCAAAAGAGGACAAGCTTATAATTCTGGGTTACTTTAATGATAGAGTAGGCTCACACTACCAGACATGGCACATAGTCCTTGGGAATAATGGAGTTGGAAACAGCAACGGCAATGTTCACTTACTACTGAAGACTTGTGTATCTCATGACCTTCTCATGGCCAACATTATCTTCTGTTTGCCTAAATATAATAAAACTTCATGGATGCACCCTCACAGTATGACCTTTAATAGACCATGTGATTGTAAGGAGAAAAGACAGATAGGATAAGAGTGACAAAGGCTATGTGTAGCACAATGTGCTGGACTGACCATAGACTTATCCCCTCCAAGCTAAATATTTTCATTGAACAAAAGTAGCAGCCTCGACCAAAATGAATATTAGAAGAATTAATGTTAATAGATTAGAGCACTTCTCTGAGCTGTTATAGTTGGTTGCTAACTTGGAGGGACAGTTGAGCCAACACACAGTGGGCAATAGTGGAGCAGAAAAGGAGTGGGCAGCTTTCAGATATTTGGTGTATAGCACTTTTGTTCATCTGAGTCAGAATACTTGCAAACATCAAGACTGGTTTGATGAAAATGATGGGGAAATTCAAAAGCTGCTAAATGAAAAATGAGAATTCCACAGGGTTTACCAATATGATACTTCATTCATCTCTAAGAAGGCAACATTTAATTCCTTCAAAAGTAAAGTATAAGCAAAACTTAGAGAAATGCAGAATTCTTTACCCAGTGAGAAGACGGATGAAATTCAGTTTTATTCTGACAGTAACAAAGCACTTTTATGATGCCCTGAAGGCTATTTATGGGCCAAATACCTATTGTGCATCTCAGCTACTCAGAGCTGATGGAGACAAAGATTAGTGATTAGGACATGATGTTAGAGAGATGGGCTGAATACTTCCATAGTGTTCTCAATAGGCCATCATCAGTCAATGCTGAAACCATTGACCATTTACCTGAAGTTGAAGTCAGTCCCTCCCTAGCTGACATTCCAACTGAAAAAGAGAATTTGAATACCATTAAGCTCCTTTCGTATGGCAAAGCACCTGGTGATGATTCTATTGCAGCTGATATTTATAAGGTGCAGGGTCCATTGCTAACATAACTGTTGAAATTTTCCAGGTAATATGGCAAGAGGAGCTGACCCCACTCCTAGGAGTTCAAAGGTGGCTTCATTGTTGATCTCTACAAAAGGAAATAGATTGTCCTGTGACAATCATGGGGTGAGGGTAAGGCCTCTCTCTTAATTATTGCCAGCAAGATTCTTACCTTGGGGGGGGGG